>CAIGQW010000272.1:10609673-10623803 GCA_903798125.1 Danio choprae
TTTTTTTTTGTGGAGACATACTAAATAGAAATGGCTGTTTATTTATTTAATCAGTAAATCTGCTGTTACTGTATATCTTTGTGAATGTCAAACAAAATCAGACATCAGTGAACATTTACCCTATATCAAGTCTAAAACGTTACAACAAAAAACATAAAAGGCTACATAATTATAATTTCTTTCATCAAAGAGAATAATAACAATCCCAAAAAAGTTGTTCAAACTCAACTACAAGAGCAACTAATCTGCTTGCTTAATAAAGTATGTTGCGCTATTTGTTCTTGCTTTTCATGTCCCCTCTGCTTTCTTCTGTATGTTGCCAGCTCCACTGCCAGATCTCCCTGCAACTGTGTTCTTAACAGCACCTACAAAAATGGAATTAGAAAGTGGAACAGCAACATTCATGTGTTTAGCCCAAAGGTTTTCGCCTAAACAATACTCGTTTAAGTGGTATCAGAATGATCAGGAGGTAACAAATGCGCTAGAACATTTTTTCAAAGATGAGAAGAACGGCTCAGTAACTGAATACAGTGCCACAACCATTTTGAAAATTGACGCAGAAACATGGAAGCAGGCAGAGAGCAAAGTTAAATGCGTGTTTGAGCACAAGACGGGAAATGCTGACAAGGAGATCAAATACAAAGGTATGTTGTCCCTTGAGGATTTAAAATGTCTTGAAAAGTTAACTGTTCATATTATGTTTACCTCTGTGTTCTCATGCTTCTTTTTGTGCATAGATACTGTGCAAGACTGCATTGACGACAATGTTCATATTAACATCATCCCTCCCACCCCTGAAGACATGCTGAAAAATAGAAAGGGAATTTTGAAGTGCAAAGCTTCAGGAAATCCAAATTACCATTTCACCAAAATAGAGATTACAGCAAATAATTTAGTAATCGCAGAAAAAGAGGGAACTTTAAAAAGCCAAGAGGAACTCGATGCCCCTATAAACTATAAAGAATGGAGCAACGGCACAGTGTTTACATGCACAGCTGAAAACACAGGAAAAGCGAACCAAGAGGAAAAAACGTTTGCCAGAGAAAATGGTATGTATTTTTTCTTTTTATAAAACATCACATAGACCTTGTTTCCCAAATGTCTCTTGATTTATGTTTATCTTATTACAAAAAAATGACGTTAGTTTTAAGTTTGACTGTGTACAATAAGCAGATAATGACTGTTCCATCGTTCTGATCCTATCTGTGATCTTGTACTTCAAGGTAAAAAGAGACCATCGGTTTACGTGTTAACACCCCCAGAGAACAAAAAAAATGAAACGATGACCCTGACATGTTATGTGAAGAATTTCTCACCCAAGGAAGTGTTTGTGACTTGGCTTGTTGATGATGAATCTGCCCATGGGTACAAAAACAGCACTAGCGAGCCAGTTAAGAGTGATGGTTCCTTCTCCATGTATAGTCAGATCACAGTTGAAAATTCCGAGTGGACGGATGGTAAAGTGTACACGTGTGTCGTGTACCACGAAAGCATTGATGAAAAATTGCTTGTGCTGACAAGATCTATTACTGATAATATGAATAAGTCAAGTATAATTAATCTAAGTATGACCACCCCAGCATCCTGCAAGCCATAGGTCGTTGTGTATGTGGCGTCTTCCTGTCGTGCTTGTTAAATGTTCATTTTGTTTTTGAGTTGCATGTCCATTTTTGTAAGTGTGTTGTTCTTTAATGTTTGTGGCTTCTTGCTTTTTGAAGATGTTTTCATGCACATCGCATTAGTAAAAGATTAATAAAAAGAAACAAAGCATATTTCCTGTGCAGTTAATTTATGCTATCATTATTCTTTTATTGACATATTTTCATCACTGTTTGTGAGCATAAAAAGGTAACAAAGATATCATATCATCATTCAACATGCATTGAAATGGAACTATGTATAAACAGAAAATCTTTCAAAGTTTTAAGGATAATAATATTGTTAATAATAATAATAATAATAATAATAATAATAATAATAATAATAATAATAATAATAATAATAATAACCAAATCAACATATTTTGCCTATGCGCTTAAAATGCATATAGTGAAAAATATATATGAAAAGGTAAAAAAATATTAAATCAAGAATCTATACATACCCATAAAATGTTAGTAAATGTGTATCTTTGTGTTTGTGTGTAGTTTTGCATGCAAATTGTATGTGTTTGTATTTGTTCTGTCTGATATTACAATCACCTAAAAAACATACTGCTCGTGGTTCACACTGGTTCACCTTCAGCAAGCCATGACACATTCAGACCATATATTTGAGATTGTCAGGGTCGTCTTTCTGTTCTAAATATTTAGTGAGCATGTTAAGATTAAAACAGGCCATATAATAATGATTCAATTCAAATAAGTTTCTTTATTCTTCAATGTATTTTTTTATTGGTCTCATATTAATGAAACATTTGCCTACCATGCATCTGTCTAAATGTAAATAAGGGGAAAGCAGGTCAATTGATTGAAACCATCACAGATATAAAGGAACATGCTGGACTCTTATACCCCTGCTTCTTTTGGAGAATGTCAGCATTGTCCTTTTAGGTCATGCAATTGTGTTCTTGTCTATTTCCACAGCCTGGATTGTGTGGATAGAGCATCCTCTGTTTGAACCCATCGATACAGATGACAGTGGCATTGCAAACACTGCTGTAACCTTCATTTTCCTGTTCCTCATCACCTTGTTTTACAGCATAGGTGCTACTTTTGTTAAGGTATGCTTTTTGGCTACTTCTAAATTGAGGCTAGATTTTTAGGAGCATTTTTTGTTGTACAATGTATCACTTAAAGTTGGATTATGCAAAATAAATAAGTAAATAAACAAATAAATAAATGAATGCTTGCTATTTTGACAATCTATTAAAAAATATTTTCTAATCTGATTGTTGTGAAATTATGCTTTCAGGTGAAATGAAAAAAAAAGTATATATAGATTAAGGACATGCAATGCCTCTCAGATGAACAGCTTCAAGACGTTGTTATTCTTTTTACTTTTCTTGTAAATATGTGATTGTGGTATTTGTTTTTTAGATTTTCAATAAAAGAAAAAACTATTTGATGGATCTTGTTTTATCTTTCTCATCTTAAGTTCCCAACAATATTTGTGTTTCTATTTCAAGGAATGTTTTTTGCATTCGAGACTAAAACTGCTATAATTATTCTTTTACATAAACAACATAAAGATTAAAACGGATTAATATAGGATTGTTAAAAAGAAATCCACATTTCTGAATGTAATAAATCACACATTTTCTTAAATCCAATCCCTAATTTAATTTCTTTTGACAAAAGTTTGGGGTCAGTAGGATTTTTAATGCTTTAAAGTAAGCTTCTCTTGCTCACCAAGGCTGCATTTATTTCATCAAAAATACAGTACAAATTGTACAATTGTGAAATGTTATTGCACTATAAAATAACTGTTCAAAAGTAGTTTATAATTTAATTTCATAATTTATACGTGATTTAAAAGATGAATTTTCAACTTCATTACTCCAGTCTCCAGAATCACACGATCCTTCAGAAATCACTCTATTATTATTATTATACATTCATTCATTTTCTTTTCGGCTTAGTCCCTTTATTAATCTGGGGTCGCCACAGTGGAATGAACCACCAACTTATCCAGCATATGTTTTACACAGCGGATGCCCTTCCAGCTGCAACCCATCACTGAGAAACATCCATACACACTCATTCACACTCATACACTACGGACAATTTAGCTTACCCAATTCACCTATAGCGCATGTCTTTGGACTTGTGGGGGAAACCGGAGCACCCGGAGGAAACCCACGCGAACACGGGGAGAACATGCAAACTCCACACAGAAACGCCAACTGACCCAGCCGAGGCTCGAACCAGCGACCTTCTTGCTGTGAGGCGAGATCGCTACCCACTGCGCCACCATGCTGCCCATTATTATTATTACTATTATTAAAATTATTATTAATAATGTAATAGTAATAAAAGCAACAATGACTGGAGTAATAATCTCATTTGAAACTACATACATTAAGAAAGCAGTTATTCAAAATGTTCATAAATATTTAACAATTAACATTTTTTTTACATTTAATAAATGCCATCTTGATGAACAGAATAGAAAAAAAAACTGACCCCAAACTTTTGACTGGTAATGTATATGTGCAAAGCTTTGTTTATTGTGTTACTGAACACAGCATCTCCTAGCTCTGAATATTTGTGATGAACAAATATTTAATGAAGCAAATTATATTAAATCATACATTACACAATAGGATAGTTATTATGTAAATTATAAGGTGTTTTTCCTGTGCAGATGTGCTCAGCCTTGTCTCAGAGATGCAGGTGCCTTTCGGTTCTGCTTTTGTTGGCTATTTCTGCTTGACTGTTACTTAACGCTTCCATCTGTTATTTGCTTTGCTCTCTGAAGCATGCTTCTGGTTTCCTCTTCTACCCATCTTTGTTCTATTCCAGTATTCATTAAAAAAAAAAAACACTCCCACTGAAACATTAACATACATTTTGTGCAGCAATGCTTCATTTGCTATAAAAATGTTACATTTCCCAATTTGTTTCCCCAAATCATAATTGACACGTTTGTCATGTTCAGATGCAATGTTATTGTAATGGTCATTAGTTGTCAAATGTTGGACCAAGAGAAAGAAAGGAAAAAGGTGAATACATTGAATGGGGTTTAAAATGCTTGAGTAATTTAAGCATTTAAGCAGTATTTAAGCTTGAGCAATGTAAGTATTTAAGCACCTAAACTCGTCAGGTACTCGTCCCATTTTTACATTTTAATGTCCTCTGTGCTATGTACATTATATATGATAAAGTGAATTTACACACATCAAGCACACGTTTCAGCTTTCATCAGTCATAACTGACTTTAACAGCTCACCATAAAATGAACACCAGCATTTTTGTATTCTGTGTGGAATGCGCTCTTAAAAATAAAGGTTCTCTATTGGCATTGATACAAAGAACCTTTACATTCCACAAAGGTTCTTTACAGTGGAAATATGTTCTTCAGATTAATTTAATATTTAGATTAGATTAATATTAAAATGTTCTCATGTGAACTGATCGTTGAAAGGATTTTTAGGAAACTTAAAATAGTTCTACTGTAAGTTATCACTGCAAAATTTCTATTTCAGAACCTTTTTTTTGTGCTTCTCGCCCTGCATCATGTTTCTCTTTGAAATGATACACCCCAAAATATAACATTTAGATTTAAAAAAACACCACACACAAACTGAACTGAACATTCATTCATTGATTCATTTCCCTTAGGCTTAGTCCTTTTATTCATCAGGGGTCGCCACAGCGGAATGAACTACCAACTTATCCAGCATAGGTTTTACACAGCAGATGCCCTTCCAGCTGCAACCCAGTACTGGGAAAAATTCATACACACTCATTCACACACATATATACAATACGGCCAATTTATTTTATTAATTTCACTTATACAGGGTGAAACCACAGCACCTGAAGAAAACCAATGCAAACACGGGGAGAACATGCAAACTCCACACAGAAATGGCAACTGACCCAGCCAGGACTCGAACCAGCGACTTTCTTGCTGTGAGGCGACAGTGCTAACCACTGAGCCACCGTGTCGCCCCTGAACAGAAGAGTAAAGTTAAATTATTAGTGTCTGTTGTGTTCTCGTTCTTTTCATGTTCACTTTTTTTCACATTGAATGTCCCATCAAATTTTATTTATTTATTTTTTTTTACATTTGAAGTGTTGTTGGCCTCACAGTGGCGCAGTGGGTAGCAGGTTCGCCTCACTGCAAGAAGGTCGCTGGTTCGAGCCTTGGCTGGGTCAGCGTTTCTGTGTGGAGTTTGCATGTTCTCCCTGTGTTGGCGTGGGTTTCCTCCGGGTGCTCCGGTTTCCCCCACAAGTCCAAAGACATGCGCTATAGGTGAATTGGGTAGACTAAATTGTGCATAGTGTATGAGTGTGAATGGGTGTGTATGGATGTTTCCCAGAGATGGGTTGCAGCTGGAAGGGCATCCGCTGCGTAAAACATATGCTGGATAAGTTGGCGGTTCATTCCGCTGTGGCGACCCCAGATTGATAAAGGGACTAAGCCGAAATGAAAATGAATGAATGAATGAAGTGTTGTTGTTCGAACTTAATAAATATTTTTGAGCCAGGCCATTGCATTGTTTTATTTCCCGTTTAACTTGATTTCACTTTGCATTAGAAAAGAATTCAATATTTAAAGATTTAATTTTTAAAAACACTTTGTACTTTTTATATGTACTGTTGAAATAAACTGATATCTCATCTCTAATAGTAATACGAGTCACTAAGCCCAGTATGGCTCTGCTGAGTAGAGAGGATGGTGATGGGATCGTGTTGGAGTGCCAGTTGAATGATTACTACCCAGAGAAACTTGATGTACAATGGCTTCATAATGGTCAGCATATCACAGCTACAAAAAGGACGCTGCAGAACAAAGAAGTGGAGAAAACTTTTACTTACATAAGTCAACTGTCTATTAGTTCTTCATTACAGTACAAGAATTACACTTGTAAAGCCACCCACAACTCTGAAGTATACCAGGAAGTGTATAACAGGTGCAGAGGTAAGTGCAGAAAATAAAGAACCTAAAGTCTGGCTAACAGATTTGCCTGACCAAAATTTTACTAAATGTAAAGCTAATGTTGTAAATTATTTGATCTTTACAGCAAAGCCTTTGTTCAAACCTTTAATCCAAATAAAGAGAGACCCTCTCAGAGACATTATTAAAGCCAGAAAAGTCACATTTTCATGTGTTGTTAAAGCTCCAGACAACACTATAGTGTCATGGTCGGTAGATGGTCAACATAAACAACGCACCACAGACTACAAAGACTTCTCCAATAACATTGTGAGCAACTTGACTGTGAGCACAAAGGATTGGTTGAAGAAAACCGTTGTTTGTACAGCTCAACATCCTTGTTTCTCAAATGAGAGTGCTGAAATCCAAGCTTGTGAGGGGTTTCTTTTTTAACATTTGTTAAACTGAATAAAAACTATATTGGTTCTTTAAAACACACATGTGATTAAAATTAACTTTTACTCCTCAGATGATATAAAGAAGGATCCTAAAGTGAAGATCAGGAGGTCTTTCATGGAATCATCATCGCCAAGTCTTGCTGTGCTGGAGTGTGTTGTGAGTGATCTTTCACCTGGCGAGGTCTGCATCACTTTTCAGGCCAATAATGTCGATATCTCAGATCTCGATTGTGTGGATTCGGCCCCTTCTATAAACAGTTGGTCCTTGATTAGACCTTTTACAATACCCAATTCACATCAGAAGAGAGATAATACCTTTACTTGTAAAGTTCAAAGACCCTTCAAACAGTGGACTTCAAAGCCTACTGGACACATTTGTGGTAGGGAATGAACATTTCAGTAATACCAACTGTTCTGAGAACATGAATTCATGAATTCAGAACATGAATTCATGAATTCACTGAATTGCTGAATTGTTTTTGATGATGCATGTTTTCTTCACTAGACATCTGACACTTTCTTGTTCAACAGATGATGCTTCCTCAGAGCTTGTTGTTGGTCCTAGAGTGGTTCAGTCTAGTTCAGAGTACCAGAAACTGCAGTGCTCTGCCACAGGGTTTTATCCCGAGATACAGTGGCTTTCACAATCTAGTGTAAAACCTAGCAATTCTTCAACTGTTACACTGATGCAAGATGGCCACGTGAAAGTGTACAGTGAGATATTAGTACCCCAGGATGAGTGGAATAAAGGAGTCACTTACACCTGCCAAACTACAGATGGGCCCAGTAAAAACACTGTTGAAAATAGCACCAGTATTTGCTCAGGTAAACATGTCCAATGTGACAGGAAAAAGACTTATCATATGTATAACTCTTCTTCCTGTATAAGTGATTCAATGTAACATCACAACAAATGCTTTGACTTTCCAACAGTCATTGCACCATCCAGTCAGCAGGCAGACGTCTACTTGCTGGGTCCTCCCCTCAATTTTGCAAGCTCGAACTTGAATTTGAGCTGTTTAGTTATTGGTCAGAATGTTAAGTATTTCATCATTCAGTGGAAAGTGAATGGAAATACTACTAACGGTAATAATCAAACTCCAGTACAGCATCCCAATGGGACTCAAAGCATAATAAATAAATTGAAAGTTTCAGTTAATACATGGAATTCATATGCCCTCTTTACCTGTGAGGTTAAGCATTTGTGCTCCAAAGACACACAGCAGCAGAGCATCTTAAAAATCAGAGGTGAGCATTCACAGCATCTGCAGTGCTGCCAGTGAAGAATCTTGCATTTACTAATTGTCATCTTGTGTTCATAGACCCAAAACAGCCCATTGTGAGAATACTCAGACCCTCAGACAGTGATCTCTCTGGAATCAAGAATACAAGCCTTGTTTGCTTTATCAGTGGTTTCTTCCCTTCTGAAATCTTAGTGGAGTGGAAACTAAATGGGACGCAGCTTAGCAGGTCTCAGTTTACTAACAGCCCTGTGGTTGCACACACTTCAGGAGGTTTTTCAATGCATAGTGCTCTAATTTTACCTGGAGAGCAGCAAAAGGATGGCATCTACTCATGTGCAGTTTCTCACGAGTCTTCCCAAAGACCAATCATTGCCACTTTGGAGAACTTGTATGGTGGGTACAAGAGATTTTCTACCTGTCAGTAGCCGTGTTGCAAATTAAAAAAAGCTTTTTTAATATGTTTTTAATGGTGATTTGCAAAATGACAGTGTTTTTAATAACCAATGTTATGTGACTAAAACATTTTTTTCCTCTCTTGAGAAGTCCTCCCAAAAAAGAAGTTGCCAAATTAACCATATTTTTCCAAGTGTGATATCCAAGTATTAATGGAAAGAAAAGCCCCTTATACTCATGAATGGTTATAAATAAGTTATTTCTGAAGCTTATAGGGGTTCACAGAGGAACTGTTGATTCAAACAATTTGGGTTATACAATTCAGGCCTCTTTTAATAATCAATAAATAAACACCCACACCTTTAAAGAACAATCGGGTGATAAGATCACAAAGAACTAAATCATGCACAACCCTACACTTTTTTATTATTTCAAGACAGCAGACTGTTTTTTTTTTTTTTTTTGGTTACTTTAAAATATTTTTGGCTTTTTTTTCTCACTGATGCTGTGTGCAGATTTTTTTAGAACCATGCTGGAAGACATGTGTCTATATACAGTTAGGTACATAAATATTTGGACATTGACACAATTCTAACATTTTTAGCTCTATACACCAAACAAACAAGATGTGCTTCAACTGCAGACTGTCATCTTTAATTTGAGGGTATTTACATCCGAATCAGGTGAACGGTGTAGGAATTACAACAGTTTGCATATGTGCCTCCCACTTGTTAAGGGTCCAAAAGTAATTGGACAATAATAATCATAAATCAAACTTTCACTTTTTAATACCTGATTGCAAATCCTTTGCGGTCAATTACAGCCTGAAGTCTGGAACGCATAGACATCACCAGACGCTGGGTTTTATTCCTGGTGAGGCTCTGCCAGGCCTCTAAAGCAACTGTCTTCAGTTCCTGCTTGTTCTCGGGGCATTTTCCCTTCAGTTTTGTCTTCAGCAAGTGAAATGCAAGCTCAATCGGATTCAGGTGATTGACTTGGCCATTGCATAACATTCCACTTCTTTCCCTTCAAAAAATCTTTGGTTGCTTTTGCAGTATGGTTTGTGTCATTCTCCATCTTCACTGTGAAGTGCCGTCCAATGAGTTCTGAAGCATTTGGCTTAATATGAGCAGACAATATTGCCTGAACACTTCAGAATTCATCCTGCTGCTTTTGTCAGCAGTCACATCATCAATAAATACAAGAGAACCAGTTCTATTGGCAGCCATACATGCCCAAGCCATGTCACTACTGCCACCATGCTCCACTGCTTAGGATCATGAGCAGTTCCTTTCCTTCTCTATACTTTTCACTTCCCATCACTCTGGTACAAGTTTATCTTTGTCTCATTTGTCCATAGGATGTTGTTCCAGCACTGTGAAGGCTTTTTTAGAACTCTAATCTGGCCTTCCTGTTTTTGAGGTTCACCAATGATTTACATCTTGTAGTGAACCCTCTGTATTCACTCTGGTGTACTGTTCTCTTGATTGTTGACTCTGACACACATACACCTACCTCCTGGAGAGTGTTCTTGTTCGGGCCAACTGAATCATGTGAATGGTGTTTTCTTTACCAGGGAAAGAATTCTTTGGTCGTCCACCACAGTTGTTTCCGTGGTCTTCCGGGTCTTTTGGTGTTGCTGAGCTCACTGGTGCGTTCTTTCTATTTAAGAATGTTCCAAACTGTTGTTTTGGCCACGCCTGATGTTTTAGCAACTCTCTGATGGGTTTGTTTTGTTTTTTCAGCCTAATGATGGCTTGCTTGACTGATAGTGACAGCTCTTTGGATCTCATCTTGAGAGTTGACAGTAACAGATTTCAAATGCAAAAAGAACACTTGAAATGAACTCTGGACCTTTTATCTACTCATTGTTATTGGGATAATGAGCGAATAACACACACCTGGCCATGGAACAGCTTAGAAGTCAATTGTCCAATTACTTTTGGACCCTTAACAATTGGGAGGCACATATGCAAACTCTTATAATTCATACACCATTCACCTAATTTGGATATAAATACCCTCTGTTGGTGTATAAAGACAAAAATGTTAGAATTGCGTCAATGTCCAAATATTTATAGACCTAACTGTATGTCACATGAATATATGTCCATATTCCAGGATGGCAATGCAAAAATTCATCAGTCTAATAGATTGTAAACGAAAGCTTAATTTCCATATAAAAGTTGACAACCAGTTGACCAGAAACCCATTGAATAGCTTAAATTAGTACAGGAGTATTTACAATATCATTCTCCTCAGATTTAGTAAGTGACCTTCATTATTTAATATGATGCATTTGTTAAGGTATTGCTTTGACTGGCTTATGTTATATAACAAAGTTTATTTGTGTGCAAAAGGTTTGCTGCTTTGTGCTTCGCTTTGCATTCTATAGACCAGTGGTTCTCAACTGGTTTGGAAATGGGACCCACATTTTTAGTCATCAAGCCACGATCCAAATTTTTAGGAACTATAATATAATTTTAGGAATTATAATTAATTTGTATTTATTTGTTAACATACACTAGTGACAGATAAATCATAAGAAAATCACCAAGACTTACAAATAAACAATATGTTATTGCTGTCATTTAACAAAATGTATCAAATTATAGAAATATTACAAAGTAAAAATGACAAATACTGTAAACAGTGGTTAGGGTAAGGAAAGGTTCAGTTACCATGAACTAAATTGAACTGTTAATAAAACATTAACACTGATCCTGTTGAACAGAACAAACCAGCAAATGATTCATAATAAAATAATCATAACCATTTTTACATATAATATGACAGCAATTATAAACATCTGTTTCACTTAACAGTAATTTGGGAAGCTAATGAGATAACTGAGGATGTGCTTTACTCCTGATAAGAGTTTCAAGTCTGGGGTGATGATAGACAGTGCTACCCGAAGATCGTGCTCTGTCCAACCTGTTCCTTTGCTTTGACTTAAGCTGCACCAAGGAAGAGAAGCCACTTTCACACAAATGCGTAGCGCTGAATGGTAGGATGAATTTGACTGCACGAGTGGCAAGGGATGGATACTCAGAAAGCACTTTGCGGCACCAAAACTGGGAGAAGCTTATTTCACTGAATTTCTTTTTCAGTGTCTTATCACATGACAGCTCCACCAGCTGATTCTCTTCGTTGCTCGGCAACGTGACGCTTTCCACGTCGATCCCAAAGGGATCATCATCGTGTTTCTCAGGAAAGTAGTCATTAAACTGGACTTGCAGTTTGTGGAGATGTTCCGTGATAGTTTTCTTCAGTATAAATTTTCCCGCAGTATCCAACTGTTGTGTTTTATTAAGTGTTGGGAAACATGTCTAGTCTGTCTTTGTAAACGTGTTTTGTCCACAGTTCAATCTTCTTTTTGAATGCAGCAACTTTGTCACTCTGTTCAAAAATATTGTGCCCTCTCCCTTGCATTGACAAGATAAGCAACTCACGCGAGCCAGATTTCATCATTAAATAGATCGGCATGAGGAGAGTTATTTGCTGAAAGGAAGGCAGCGATTTCTGTTTTAAGTTCGTAAAACCTTGACAAAACTTCCGCCCTCGAGAGCCAACGAACTTTGGAGTGATACAACAGCTGTATGGGTTCAGAGCCCAGGTCTTTGCACAGATTTTTAAAACACTGGGAGGTTTTAGCACTTCTTTTTATGTAGATCACTACTTTGAGGACTTTTTTAATGTCTCATCAAGCACTGGCAACATATTCTTTGCTGCTAATGCCTCTCAATGCAAAAAGCAGTGATTCCACGTCGCAAGAATTCTCTTCACCACCCCAGAGTGTTTTCCTGTCATAGAGGCAGCGCCGTCAGTTGTAATTCCCACACAGTTTTCCCAGCTCAGGCCCAATGATCCCAAATACAAATCCACAGTACTGAAAATATCCTCTGCCATTGTAGTGGTGGGGAGATCTCTGCTGCAGAGAAATTGCTCCTCCAAGTCCCCTTCCCTTACATATCTCACACAAACAAGTAAAGTTACGTGATTTGCAATGTCCGTGGATTCATCCATCTGCAAAGCGTAATAAGCACTTTTCTGTATACGAGCTGTAGTTTGTTGTTTTACATCATCAGACATGTCTTCAATGCGCCGACAAATGGTATCATTTGACAGTGGTGTGGTCTTTAGCTTATCTGCTGCAGACTGATTCAACATCTCTCTGACCATGTCCATGGCCGCAGGTAAGAGAATCTCTTCTGCTATTGTGTGGGCTTTCTTGGCCTTCGCCACACGGTGAGCTACACAGTAAGATGAAAAGTGCCTGTACTTGTTTGAACATGAAGATGTTAGGCACTTTTGTGATGTCCTCAGCTCTTGGAGTCATCTTTGAAAATAGTCCACAGGTTTGTCCATGCAACCGGGATGTTTGGTTTCTAAATGTCGTTTTAATTTAGAAGGTTTCATGCTCTCTTGTGAGAGCACCTCACTACATATGACACACTGAGGTTTTAAGCATTTTTTGTAGTCAATATATGTAAATCCAAACTTTACATATTCGGGGTCGTACTTGCACTTCAACATATTTGTTTCTATAATTAAATGAAATTTTACATGTCAAACGGTACGGTTGTCACGAGCGCATTTCAAAATAAAAGTCTGGTATAAGAAAATAAGTTAAAAATTAAACCTTTGTTGTTTTCTTTGACTACACACTCCGCGACCCACTGCAAATGTTCCCGCCACCCACCAGTTGAGAAACACTGCATAGACAGTTCAAAGTTTAATTAAGTTTCAGTTGTACATTTAAGTAAAATTATAACTGAAGTTAATTTCTTATAGCTATTGCTTGAAGCTCACAGTACTTATATACTTTAGTCAGTCAGATAGTTTGAGTGGGATTTACAATATGTATATATAAAACATGATGTATTTCTCTCTGTTTTTTGTTTGTTTTGCAGCATCCTTGCTCCATTCTGCTCCATCTGCAGAGGTACTGCAGGGTGCTGATGGGCTAATGTGTCTGGTGTCTGGTTTCAGTCCACCTTCCATCAATATTACTTGGTTTATGGGAATGAATGAGATGTCTGACCAGAACAAGACCAAACTTGCAAAAGACCCTGATGGAAAATTTATCACCCAAAGTCACCTGCCTCTCAAGCCTTCAGAATGGGCTCCTGGTGAGGTTTACACATGCAGGGTCACTCATGTTACTGGCACCCAGTGGCTTAACATCTCGAAAAATTCAGGTACCCAAGATTTCATATGCTAAAATAATTTTTCTAATGGAATAATAAGTAATATTTAAATGCAAACTTTTTTTTTCACAGTAATTTTCGAGGAGGCTATATTTATGAATGAAAATAAACCTGAATTTATTCCTCAAGATACAGTTGGAGAGGTCTGGAATATGGCTTGTGCCTTTCTCATCCTTTTCATTCTCTCTCTTGTCTATGGATGCACAGTCACTTTGGTCAAAGTGAAGCCTGAATAAGCAACATTGTGTGTGTGTGTGTGTGTGTGTGTGTGTGTGTGTGTGT
>CAIGQW010000272.1:10633803-10676383 GCA_903798125.1 Danio choprae
CTCTCTCTCTCTCTCTCTCTCTCTCTCTCTCTCTCTCTCTCTCTTTCTCTCCCCCTCTCTCCAACGCGAAGAAGAAACTGCCCGGCCTCAGTGCAGTGTTTTCCTCCGTACAGCAGGTGGCGGTAAGACTCTGAAGTTGAAGTCAAGCGTAGAGAAGAAGAAGATTCGTCGTTAATGGCGTGAGCTGCTTGTATCTTCTTATAACTTTCTTTGTGTTTCGTTTTAATTATTACTCAAGAAAGCATATATCAGCGAGCTTAAGCATTGTGAAATGTAGTAGAAAAGCGGATTTCGCCTAGTAGTTTATAAACACAGATCAACCTCGCCATAACACAGCTTACGTTAAATATTTACGGTGAGTTTAACCCTTGTTTCTGCCCTCGGGTAACGTTATGCTGCAGACGCTAAAGCAGTTCATTTGTCTTTATAGAGCATGTCCTGTGTGTTCCGTTGTCTCACGTTCTTACTTATTAAGAGTCTGTATAAACAACTACGTGAAGAAACCAGACTGTAATTGATATTTAAAATTTATTCCACACTTAAACTTGCTGGTTGTACAGTATTCAGTTTATTATTATACATATTAGTGTATCCCGAAGAGTATTACAATACACAATTTGGATTACGAAATCGATATTCAGTGAAACAACATGCCGTGATAATCAACATGCATAACAACACGAGCAGTTCAAAATACTGTGAATAACTATGTATTATTTGAAATTATTTAAATAATTTGAGGTTAGGAAGTCATTAATGAATATTTTAAGTATTTTGTTCGCAATGATGAGTCACATCCGATGCTTTAAGACTCGGTGTGCTGTTTATTTAAATGAAACTAAACCAACAATGAAAACTAATTGTAAGTCATTTATTAATTTTATGTGAAGTTTATTTTATTAGCTCATTATAATTAAAAATCCTAACGTTATATAACGTAGCTAATACTTAATACGGTTCAGTTGTTGTGTTGTTTTAACTAATATTAATATAACATCAATAACAAATGTAGCCATTTCTCACTGTTAATGTTAATGCATTAACTACCGTTTGCTAATGAGACCTCAAGTGTCATTTACCATACTTTATAAACCTTTCGCCATTTACATTCACAGCACTTATTTTTGTCAGGATAAAACTTTAGAAAAGCTTTTATTAGGCCTACTGTGAACTAGGTAGATGACGTGTTTTTATTACTATTTATAATCATTTTCTTTTGTTTGCTTAAGAAAATATATTGAAGCCTTCAGTCACATTAAAGCTGTTATGTTTGAAAAAGAAGAAAAGGTTTATTTTACATAACCATCTGAACAGGATGCCAGATCCACGCCATTGGTGCGAACATGTGCTTTCATTGTATTGTATTGTATTCTTATTGTTTTAAATATCTTCTTCTTGCAGGTTATTAATAGTACTTCTTGCTCTGCAGTAATGACGTCACTGGTAAGTTCCTCAGCGTCTACAGTTATCGTCATATATGCCCCATTAGTGTCTGTTTCTGTAGAGAAAAAACAATTATAGTAGTAAAAATCTTCATCTTTCAGAATCTAAAGGAATTTTATTTATTAGGTTTTTGTTTTGAATGACTTTAAGACAGGACATCAATAGTCTCACATAATGATAGTGCTCTTTTGTGATCAGCTTTTCCTCAGTCTCTTTCGCAATTTTCTGACTGGAGTGGGGTTTTCAGCCATAACAATGTTGGCAAGAATTTTCCCGAGATTTTTTAAAATCAGGTTTAGGTCAGGACTATGGGCTGCCAGCATGCAAAAGCAAAATTTTTCGCTTTGAGAAACTGCTTCACCTGTTTGCGCTGAGACAGAGGACATTGTATAGAAATTTGATTGCTGATTGGATGGTGAATGCAGGAAAGGAAGCACTTAGCACGTGTTGCTGAAGGAGCTTCTGATAAACATTTGCATTCACTTTGAAATCTAGCCATATAAGAGTTACTGGCTAGACTGCATACATGCATAAAACACAAACTACCACAATGTTTTCACATGGGAATGGTTACACTGTTTCATTTGGAATTCTTTAAACAATGTTTTTGTTTTGTGAGTAAGGAAACGTTTACCATTGCAAGATAATTGACATTTTAAATGGTCGGAAGCAGTGAAATGTGGCATTTACAAAAACATACGTTTACGATTCCTAGTTAGGTTTGGCACAATACAGTTGTAATTTTAGACATTTATATATAAAGTTTTGTTTTTTCTCATCACTAAGGGTTAATTTTTATTCACAGGGGAGCAGCAGTTCATCCACAACAGAGTATGTAGTACGGGTTCCAAAGTAAGGTTTTTTTTCATTTAATTTTACTTCACTTGCAATCATTTCAACTAGAGTGCCTTCAGAGCTTTGTCAAATAAAGTGGTTGATATCTGATCTCTGGTTTTTGCTCAACAGAAACACCAATAAGAAGTACAGTATAATGGCTTTTAATGCTGGTGATAAAGTCAGCTGTTCCACATGGACTCAGGTAAACGGTCATTATAGAAGGCCACTTCTTAATTCCATGCCACCAATCCTTTCCTGTCATTCTCTTTTTATAATGATCTATATGTAATGTTTAGGCTCGTATGGAGCGGGACATGAGTAATAGACGTATTTATGGTGAGGAGGAGTCTCAAGAGGGGGCAGCAGGGAGTGAGTTTGGGAAAAAACAGAGAGAAGAAGCAAGGAGGAAGAAGTATGGCATCATTACAAAAGAATTCAAAGTGGAGGACCAGCCGTGGATCCTTAAAGTTAACGGCAAGGCAGGAAGAAGGTACACATTATGCTTGTATCTTTTGCATTTAAGTGTTTATTGTTGCAATGATTATATTGTTGTTTCACTATGCTTGGGGCTCATAATTTGGGCATAATAAAAATGCATTTGAATTGAAATCCAACATGTCACAATGTCAGAATCTGTATTAATAAATCAAAAGTGGATTGTTTTAAGTTTATTCAGATTGCATTTATGGAATAGTGTCTGGATATTTTAAACCCTAAATCTTCTAAAGCTTCTTTTTTATGTAAAGTCTGCATGATCTGCACAAGTGATGAGGTTACTACAGCACATACATAGTCCATTACTTGTGATGCTTTGTGTTTTTTTCATGCCTTTGAAAGCTATCCACTTCTGAGGTGGCAATAAAGAAAACAAAGAAAAATAACTGAATTAAATGTGCTCATAACTAATTAAAAGGTTTGTAACCAGTCATAATGACACAATGAGCTGATTTTGGATTTGCTGTTGGTGTTTTGTTTCATGTGAAGTGTGTTATTTGTTTACATGTTTTATGTTTTACTGGTCTTTTCTTTCTCTCTGCCACTCAGATTCAAGGGTATAAAAAAAGGGGGCGTCACAGAGAATGCGTCCTACTACATCTTCACACAGAGTGCCGATGGTGCTTTTGAGGCATTTCCTGTGCACGCCTGGTACAACTTCACACCGCAGGCCAAACACCGCACACTTACAGCTGAGGAAGCAGAGGAAGAGTGGGGCAGGTGAGGGCAAACCTGATTCTCTTCTGGATTACAAGCTTGCAATTTGATGTTTACAGCTCATTATTTTTCATTTAGGAGAAACAAAGTGGTGAACCACTTCAGTATTATGCTTCAGCGGCGTCTACGAGAACAGGAGCGAGGAGGAGATGAGGATGAGGAGGAGGGAGAAAAAGGGGCAAAGAAAAAGAAGAAGGGAGGCAGAGGAGGTGACCTGCGAATTCATGACCTCGAGGAAGATTTGGAAATGAGCAGTGATGAAAGCGATGGCAGCAATGGAGATGGTGAGCAAAAGGGTCAGAGAGGAACATGAGTGTGCTCCATCATGCTTTTTAATTAGAGATCAATATACATAATGAATATACAGTAATCAACATTTGTGGATGTTGAAGTGGATCACCAATTTTTTTTCAAAACTACAATGGGTGTTGTTGAATGGGTTTAGGACAACTTTGACGAAAGGTTTAGATCAGTTTCAAATGTTGACTACTGTAGTTGTCTCTTAACAAAAGAATCAATTCTGCACCACTAATTACAATTTAATTTCTCTTATCAATCCACATAGATATGTAACATGCTTGTGTTACCAGGCTATCTTTTTCATTGGCTGCCTGCCAACAGCATCTATTTTGACCATCAAATACAGTGGCTTGTTCGTATCAACATCTTGTCCAAAAGCATCATTTATTGTCATTGTCACTGAAACGGCTAAATCTACTATTTGCATCATATCCACTCTTTGTTGTTTTTTCAGAGAGAATTTATGAGTATGAGGTGCAATGTAGGGCTTAACTCTAGTTTCACACAATCATAAGTGAAGAAGCTGTATACACAAGGTGTCCACGGATTCTTAAAAAGTCTTAAATTCCATAGTACAAATATAAGGCCTTAATTAGTATTAAAAATATCTTAAAGGTGTGGTCCAGTGTGTATTTTTAAGGCTTGGCTGTGTTAGTAAGATGCAAAGCAATGTGTGCTCATGCTTCATTTTTTAGAAAATCACGTTATTTTTTCATATATCTTTAATTATATAGCTACTCGGCTAACATGGAAACGACTGTCATATTTCCTAGTTCCTCCAAAAGGGCTCTGATTGGTCAACTAACATAATGTGCTGCGATTCGCGGAATCATCTCCATGTCACCAGGAAAAGCATCACGCCCCTACAAGCACGTGCTTTTGCGCTGTGTAAATACTGTCAGTCAGAGTAGATGTTAGCTGTATCAGTTTGAGCCTGTATCAGACAGAAAATGACACAGAGGACACAGCTGAACCTCACGCCTGCTCTCTAAAATAAAATCTGACAAGTGTCTTTCATATATATTCGGAATAAGCATGTGTAAGTAATATGAAATGTTCACATATCTTTTGTGAGTTTGTTATTTGAGATGTAGAACACAGGGAAAGCGGCCGCATAGAGAGAAACTGCACATGCTGCTGAAGGTTGTGGGTGTTTACAGGGGTTTGACAGATAAATGAATTAATTTGCAGCAGTGTAAGCGGTGCCAAACAGCATTTCCTGTTGTTTATGTCCTTGCTCCAACATACCGTTAAATTGTCAAATGCTAGCTAGCTATGTATTTTTTATAATTCTCTAAAACATAATTAAAATTAAATTGTAAGCACTTCTCTCTTTGTGTCGTGTCCTTTGGAAGCCCAGATACAGAAACAGAACAAGCTCTGTGGAAGTAGCAGCGTTTGGACGGCATTTTAGCTTTCTCTGCAATAACATTACAGAGCCTCTGGCTACACCCCTATTTTTTTGTAGTCCCCAAACTTCGTTCACTGTAGGCTTTGCTAAGCTAACTCTATAATGGCAATGTCTTCCTTTGCATTGAACTTTGAGCATATTACATTCAGAGATGTTGTTTATGTTCACCCAGCTACATTACACATCAACTAAAGTTTAAAATATGATATCTTAGTGGACCACCTCTTTAAATCTGCAACTTAAAAATGCAATTGAACCAACCCCATAAAGAAGACATTGTTTCTGTTTTCTGTCTATTTTTCACCCAGAACGAAATAGGCAGAACCCAATAAAGTAAACGCTTATGGGGATTTAGCTTACGCAAGCAAATTTTGTGGTGATTTCACTCTATTATAGCTTTCTATATCTAATAAAGTGTTTAGGATGCTAATTAATAAGTTGAGTTATGTGCTTTTTTGCAAATACTATTAAAAAATTTATACTAAACCATGGTTTTAAATTTAATTCTGTATGGTATTAAAAAGGTCTTAAAGTCTCAAATATAACTCTTTGAAACCTGCAGATACCCTGATACAGATGTACAAAGTAGTCACATGTTTACTGCTATATGCTCAAACAAATGTTCATAGATCTCTGAAATGATTTCACATACATATAAACTTTACTTACCACGTTGATGAAATGTCTTGCATGTGATGGTGGATCAACTAGTTCTTCCTATGTTTTATAATTGAATTCTGGCTAATACTATTAGTAAAATCTATCTGCATATTACTTAGTCTATACTGTATACAGTATTCAGCGTTTTGTTTAGTGTGTTACCTGTGCGAGCAGTAACTCGTCACAGGATACTAGACCTTCTGACCCGTCCGATGAGGCTCTTGAAAGGATGGAGTTTAGAAACAATAAATCAAACAAATAATTTGAGCTCTGAGAAATTAGGTGAATTTAAATTCAAGTGTATTTTGAGAAAATGGAGGCCTTTTGTGAGTGTTTTTGAACGTGGATGCATGTAAACCAATTGTAGGAGACCTCCAAATCAATATGAAAAACATTTAAAATAGCATAATAGGTGCAGTTTAATAAAATATCTTCTTTCATTGCAGATGATGAAGCCAAGACGAAAGCTAAAAAGGAAAAAGGTGTCAAAGGCAAGGGAAAGAAGAAGAAGAAAAAGGGCAGCGACTTAGAAGGATTTGAGGACAGTGATGATGGTGACTTTGAGGGTTTGGAGGTGGACTACATGTCTGATGAGAGCAGGTGATTCCAGTGACACAAATCTTTATATAGTTACTGTTGGCGCAAATGTTGTTGTTTTTTTATTAGTTATGCAGTCTTGGTCATCATCATCCTTTATTTCCCTCCAGTTCTGAAGAAGAAGAGCCAGAGAAGACCAAGCCCAATAAGGGAGAGGATGTTCCTAAAGGTCGGTGATTCTGAAGGAATCTTTTTCTTTTTGCAGGAATGGACTTTATCTAGTCTTGATGTATGATTTGAGATGGCTTTGTGAAGCTCTGATGGTTTTCTTTCAGGGATTGATGAAATGTCTGAAAGTGAAGAAGAGAGTGAAGAAGAGAATAAGAATGAGGAAGAGACCAAGGAAGAGGAAGAGGAGGAAGATGGGAAGAAGACGCCAGTGCAGGTGGAAAAGAAGAAAAAGAAAGGTACAAGCAGCCTCATATTTCCATTTTGTTCATTATAGTTGTATGCGATGGTGTTTTTTTTTTTTTTTTGTTCAAATCAAGGTGTCACTTAAAAATCTGACTAAAATGAAGAAAGGTTTATTGAATTTTTAAATGTGTATGACAAAAGACTTCATTTATGTTTTAAAGATTAATGTTTCTGTAAAATTAAAAAAAATAAATAAATAAGTTAAATGCTTAAACATGTTTAAAAAGCATATCTGAATTGTTTCTCTTAATGATTTGTATCTGTTTTAGGATTTGAAATTCTCATTTCCTAGAAAATAAGAATCTCACAATATAAGTTGCACCAGCTCAGAATTGTGTTGTCGGAGAGAAAAAAACACACCGATTAGCTGCATTGGTGTTCAAGTCACATTTTACATTTAAATTCAGAACTAATGTAAAATTGGCAACTACTAGTCCTAAATAAAAAATAATCTTTACAAACATGCATTTCGGTTCTTTTCTCTTTTCTAAAGAAAGTTTCTTTAATGTAACATTCAGAACAGAAAAATATAAGTATAAAAAAAGGTTCTTTTTGGGAATTCAAAAAAGTATGTTTGTGATTTTACTCAAGCCTAATGTAGAAATGCTTATCAATGCTAATGTGTCTTTCTTATTTGAGACAATTCCAAATGTGTGCGTACTTTGAGCAAATTTAGCCTGTTTGATGCTATTGCATTATATAAGTTACTATATAATACAAGTTGCAGCTAATACATGTTTCAGATAATAAATACATGTGTACAATTATTATTTTTAAGATAAGAGGTTCTTTTTGTCATTAAAATCATTATATATGTTTCAGACAGCAGTGGCGAGTCCGACAGCTCTGAGGACAGTGATATTGAAGGAGAGGCAGCATCAGCACTGTTCATGGTGGTAATGGCCTATATTTGTGTGTGTGTGTTTGCGTGTTTGGTAAAGAGAGATATGTGTTGTGCTTTGATGACGTTTTATGTGAATATGGTACAGTGCTCTTTTCTTGTTGTCTCTGTCACAGAAAAAGCGCACACCTCCTAAGCGAGGAGGTGGCCGTGGCTCAGCAGGAAGTTCAAAAACAGGTAGTCGACCAGGCACACCATCTATTGATAACGCTGCCACTTCCAACACTCTCCGCGCTGCTGCCAGTAAACTGGAGCAAGGTACACTCAACTAAAATCAGTTATTAAAAATGATATTCAAATGTATTCATTTTATGATGTTGTTGTTGTTATAGTAGTTATAATAAAAATAAGTACTAAGAATAAAAATATGAATAGTACTTTATCTTTTAATAGAATTTTGAATCACACTTTGCAGTTAAAACCACCCTCAAAATATTGTTTCTTTTTTAGCCTCCGTTATATCAGATTTGATTAACACAAGTAGATTTATATATATATAAAAAAATTGTTCAGGACCTTCAAAAATAATAATTAAAAGAATAAAGACAAAGTGAACATGACTAGGGAAAAATATTATCTAAACTATTGCTTCCAAATGATTGTCATTTGAGATGTGATGCTCTGTAACAATCATGTGACAGTTTTTTTTTGGTGAAACTCCACATCATATTTATAGTAATGTCAACGAAAAGTTTCAACAAAATGCATTTTCTTACATCTGCTGGGGTTATAATGATTACTGTGGTTTAGGAAGCTTCTATTATACGTTTCCATCATTCTCTGTTTCTAAAATGTAAATTTGTGTTCATAAAGGAAGGTTTAACTATGATGCTGTGTATATGACTAATTGATAACCATGTTTAGTTTAGCCACTTTAACACATTATTAAATCAAAAGCTTGTGCTATCTGCCTAGTATCTCCTTATTTAAATTTGTCTTTGTTTCTTTTTAGTTCAGAAGTTGAGGCAAGATTTAAACTTTCAGATTTAAACATGTTTCTGCCCTTCTATCTCAGGTAAGCGACAGACGACTGTGCCGAGCTCAGAGACTCCAGCAGCCAAGAGATTAAAGATGGAGCCCAGTCCTCAGAGCTCCTCGGGGAAAAGCACACCGCAGCCAGCGTCAGGGAAATCCACGCCCAGCGCCAGGTACTTTATCCCCAGAGCCAGACAATCATCATCTTGCTCAGTCCCATCTTTAAGGCTTTTGTACACTGGGACTTTTTTTGCTCACGCGTATCGTCAGCATTTTTCAGCATTTATACTCAAGTGATTTCACTGGCGACGAGCAGAGTGAATGAGCAAAATCACTCCTTGACGTTAGATAGAGCTTAATGCAAAACAGAAGCACCCCGGTACACAAGATGATGCTGTGCAACTTTGTGCGTTTGACACTTGCTTGTTACATAGAAGAGAGACAGCATTTATGCACTTGTTAAAATCACACAGTATAAAACAAGGATGCTTCAAGAATGAAATCCTATTTGATCTGCAATTCCTCTCCACAACTCCCTCTGGATGACATTTTTGTAATTAACAAGCAGCTCCACATGCAACTTGTCTTTAAGTGGTGTGTCCAGTAACTATAGCAGCTCCAGACAAAAGTGGCTTCTTACCGGTCAAATTGTTTTAATGTGGCACATTAAACAAAAAAAAAAGAGCAAGAGTACTTTTTTCTTTTTTAATATGACTCTTTTTAAATCTGCTGTTTTGCCATTTGTTTAGTCATGAAATGTTACACATCAGTGATAAGTATGAGTGAGAATTGTACCGTTTACACAGACCTTTAGCTTTCAGATGTTTATTCTATTATCCTTCCATCTCTGAGAATTGGACCTAGTTATACTTGCATTAAGCCATAGAGTGCAGAATTAAAGACTGTGAAGTGACATGTTATATTAAACAAAATCAGGATGAAGTTTAAACCGCTTACAAAATGAACTTTCTAGAAAACATCACTTCAGCTAGTACATTTTAGAGCAACTCCAGTAGAAACTAAAGTAATCCAGCAACACTAGCCATGTTTCCATCGAAAAATGCTAATTAACTTTATGCGCAAAACTGGATTATCGCATAGATGTGCGAATAAAACAACGAGTCAAAGAGAACAAAATCGTCACTTCCTGATTAACTGGCACCAAATATCAAAAGTTAAATCTTAATTTGCTGAGGTAGGAGAAGCTGCGTGAATCTTTTACTTATTTAATAAATGACTTGCGCCTCAGAAGATGATGCCGACATGCAATGAACGCGTGGTGACATTTAAAGGCGCAAGACGCAGAAAACAGACACTCTTGGCAGTTCTGAAGGTAATTAATAATATAATAAAACTAATACTGAGACAGTGTTTTAAAAATGACCAAAACAACATTTTAGATGTTGTACAATGTGCTCAGCCTGCTGGTTTGTCCATTCACACACGTTTTTATCATCACATGATCTCTTATTACAAAATCACATGACCTTTTTTAATGCACATACTGGAATTTGTGCGGTAAAAGCGTTTCCATCGTGGTTTGTGCATTTTTTCTTATCAAATAAAAAGTGAATTCTCCTTTAGCTCTTGCTTATTTCAATATTGTAAATAAAATCCATTCCTCTCTCCCCTTCAGTGACGTGCTGCTGACAGAGGATGCAGTGCGCAGGTATCTCATCAGGAAGCCCATGACCACTAAAGACCTGCTGAAGAAGTTCCAGACTAAACGCACAGGCCTCAGCAGCGAGCAGACGGTTAATGTGCTCGCGCAGATCTTAAAGAGGCTTAATCCAGAGAGGAAGAACATCAATGACAAGATGCACTTCTACCTCACTGAGTGAAACACTGAGCATCCATCACCAGCAGCCTCTCCTTTAAGAATGCAGCTTATTTTGGTAAACACCTGCTTTTTTTTTTGCTGTCATTTTGCTTTTAACAGTCCAGAGTTTAATTACAGCAGTTTTTAAACTGCTGCTCATTTAGTTAAAGCTGATAATACCCAAATTCAAAAGTAAAATGACAAAGAAAATGTTGCAAAGAAACGCATTGAGTGTTTGTATATTGTAGATATAGGAAATGTGTGTTTGTAAATTTCACATTTATGCATCTTAATGAGAGGCTGGTTAATGTTTTTTTAAGAAAAATTAGCTGGCGTTTCCCCTTTGTAGTACAATAAATTTGTTCAGAAATAAATACCTATGTTTGTTTTTATTTGGAATTCGATACCCTCTATGCAATTATGATTTATTATTTGAGAAGAAAGCCAATAATGGATACCAAAATAGACATTGTACATAGAAGCAGTTGACTGGTCTCATCTTTTTTCATACTCCATTTATGTGATAAATTACATAAATCGAATCTCTTCCCTTCATAAATTCTCCAGAGGCATTAGTTTCCCCACACATAGTTTTCTTTTTGTGGTTATTCCAGGAAAAATGCATCTGACTGACTGAAGAATTAATCAACAGAAGTCTCTAGTTTTCAAGACAGGTGCTATGATCAGTCAAGCCTCAGTTGTTTTACACGGGCAGGTTTCGGCATATCACAGAGATGCGGCGATGACGTGGAACCTTCTGTCCAGAGAAAAAGGACTCTTCATCTTTAAGGATTTCATGGGTGAATTTAAATCGAGCATCATCCCTGTTGATTTAAAGAAGTAGTGTTTTAGAGTTAAAATGACTTCATATTCTGTGATGACAAATTTTATTTAGTTGTTATCATATGAGAAATTGGAGAAATTGGGGGGAATAAATATGTAAATATTTACCGTAATATATAAAGTGAGTGCCGACTCAGAAACAAATCCACCCAATCTGTGGAATTGTTTTCCGGGACCAGTCGCATAATGCTATCAGACAACAAGCTCAGCCCTGCAATGGTGCTTCCACAGAACTGACAGGACAAATGACATGTATATGTAGGTATAATGTACATAATAGGTATAATGTACATGTAGGTTTGAAGAACATTAGTGTTACACAATTATCTGAGAAGCAGACCTTCACACTGTCGATATGGGGTTTGATGTAGCCCTCTTTGTCCAAGTCCAGAACATGAACTGGCCCAAGCAGTGGACTGCCTCCAGGAAACGCAACTGTTCTCACTCGCCTTAAGATGCTTTCAGACGCTGCTCCCCATTGCAGACGCTCTGTTTCCCTGTAGCCGTGGATAGCCTGAGTTGAAAAAAAAAAAGCAAATTAGGGCTGCACAATATATCGAAAAGTTAATTTTATTTGCCAAGCATTTGTGTGCTATATAAAAAGATTGTTAATCAATAGGTTATTTATCCGATCAGATGGGTCCTTTACTATCTTTATCCCCACCTTTCCAGTAGGTGCTGTTAGGTTACCCTAGAGCTGCAAACAAATACTAATGCTGGGAGACCAGAAAGAAAAATGACAACAGCCAATAAGAATATTTTTATTAAATATAAAATATTTAAAAATAAATTGCTGATAAAGTAGCGTTTTGCAAGTTAGATATATGCAAATAACAGCATGATGCATAATCCTAACTTTCTTGCAAACATGCATGGTTTCTACTGTAAAAGTCAGAGCATCTGAGAACTCGGAAGACGTGAAAGTAATTAACATGAATTAATAGCAAAAATAAACAAAAAAAATAGTACAAATATTCTTTGAAATATTATTAATCAAAATATTTTGAACCAGGTCATGATAATTAAAGTATCATTTAATGTACATTTAAGATGGTTTAAACCATTGAGCAGATTAAAAAAAAAAGTGCTGTGGTCGTTTACACAACGGTGGCACTTTTGGGCACCTGGAAGTGCAAACTTTTGAACACGTTTCAAAGTGCAAATTTTTGAAAACAATGCCATGATTTTGTGAAAAGGGCGAGATAATGAGTTAAGGCTATCATTAATTGACGTTTTCTCTTTCATCTCTGTGAACGGGGTTATTTTGACATTGTAATCTATACACAAACATTTTAAAATGCAAAAACTATCACTTCTAGTACAAAGTTATCATTAGGCTTATGACGGTATAATTATTTTCTTTTATTATGATATATCACAATATTGACGTAAAAAAAGAGACTTATTTTAACACGTATAAGAGCTTGCTTTTTGTATGCACAACACAAATGTTTCAAATTAATTGCAAAATGAATATAAAGTAAACTAGTTAACACTTTTCAACAAGGTCTCATTACTAAATGTTTGTAGTTTTCATAGTTTAGTTTAATAAATGTTAATGAATAATATAGGCCTGCAAATACAACAAGGTAAATTATTCTAAAGACACTGTTAAACACTCAATTAGTAATGATTTCATTCATGTTCATTATCACATTACACTGTATTGCTAATATCGGCATCTAGTTGTCATGTAAATATTAAAAAACAAGTTCAATTTAGATTCAAATATCCAAACGCTTCAATCAAGTAGCCCCGCCCAAAGCCAACGTGATTGGAAGAAAGGCGCCCAGATATTTCTGATTGGCTAATGCAGGTTGTTCCCGCTTAAATTCGTTATTTCGCCATTCAAGGTTTTTTTCAAGAAACATGATTTGTTCGCACACCTATTTATTTAAACTGACAGTATGTGGATGTTTTTAAAGAAGCCACTTGAAAACAGCAGGTATGTTGGAACTAAACTCCAGAAATGGCACCAGTCAACTATTAACATATATCGTTAAAAGTGAAAATCAAGGTTACAAAGTTTGTTTTTCGAAATGACGCTGGGTTGCGGCGTTAACTGCTGCTAAAAACACGTCTGTTACTTACATCGTCCCAGTGGTCAAATTCATACCGCTTTTTCCTAAGTCCTGCTTCTACTTCTTTAAACAGGACGCTCTCCTCTTCCTCGCTGATGAAGTTCTGTCTGACTTCAACCTGTCCACGCACTGCCGACAAAATTTCTTCGGACGATCCACACAACCATTTAAACTCTTCTGTACACTCGGGGCCCTTTCGTAGAGCTGAACTCTCCGAAAAAAACCTGTACAGTGAGGTACTCTGCAGATATTTCCTCTGAACTTGTCTGGATACTCTAATTAGTAGTGTCATGCTGTCGAGTCCATATGTTGAGGCCTTAAAATTGGCTTTACGCACAGTATTCTGTGTACCAGTGTCAGTACTGTCATTGACAACCCGCCATTTTGATTTCGCTAAGGTTTCTGGGACTTGAAGTTTTAGAATTAATCCTCTTCAGTCTAGAAGTCTTTGAGTAACTTTGAGATTTAAAAATATATATATATTTTGCAGACACAATTTGATTAAGTGCAATAAATTGTGTTGATCACAATTTATTGCATTTGATCATCACTTGATCAAATTATGTCTGCAGAATTTAGTTACAGTCCATATTTTAAAGGCTGATTTCTAAAAAAAAAAAATTTTTTTTTCAACCTGCACTGATCCATAAATCTTCACCTCAGCAGCACTTTAACCAAACTTCAGTTTTATCTGTATTCTGAAGGTTTTTACTGAGGTTTTTGTCATACATAATTTGCCTGATTGTACTCAACATTATACTCTACAAAACGCGATTTTTTTAATTCTGTCTTTTTTCAGTATTTTCTAAATTCTGAAATGATAAAAAGACAAAACAAAACCCTGAGTCCAAAAAAAAAGAAAAATGAAAAGAATTTTGAACCTGATTTCAACCGTTTAAATAAATCATCATTTGCATATTTAAGCATAATATTTGTTAAAACAAAAATAGTTTGCAGTTTTTAATGTAACCAATCAACAGGTACCATTGATCGAAGACAACACGTTGCGAGAAAATTATATTTCCGCAAAACTGCAAACCCTCTTCTCAACACCAGAGAGCGACACATGACTATTGCTTAGTGTGGTCTAGAGAGGAAAAACATACCTCTGGCTCCTAAAAACGTCTTCCAGTGATTTCTCTCTGACATAATGTATGCACAATATTTCAACCTTTTCCTGTCTTTTTTTTTTTCATGTTTGAAATTGAAATCTTTAATGTAATCAGACCCAGTTGCTTGTACTGGCATGTTTTTGAAAAAGCCCTAGCTCCTCTACCCCTACAGAATGTTTTGCATTTATGGGATATTGTATTATAATTCATAAGTCTGTATTTTTTCCACCAGGGTTTGATCACTTTTTTTTACATAAATATAGGCATTAACTATTTTTTATGAATTTCTTTAATTATTGAAAAATCTCCCAATTTTCCCTCCCCCTCTGTATCTCTATTCTCTCTCTCTCTACACACACACACACACACACACACACACACACAAACCACATTGACTGGTTTCTCTCATTAATTAGCCCACAAGACCGTAATGATAGTAATTATTTGTAATTGTAATGGTCAGGCAGTGCTGTTTGTGGCAGTAAGAGGGCATTAAACAGTCTGTAAGTAAGTGAGATTTACAGGCAGTAAGATGTTGAGTGCTGATACATGGCTCTGGGGAATGTGCAGTATATTCGTGCTGTATCCACTACGGCAAAGATTAGAAGATTGCAAAGCCTGAGGTAACCTAGAACAGATCCTCAGCGAACTATTTGTGTTCTTGTAGCACATTATTAATAGATGATTACACGTCAGCTCAGTTGTGACATTTTCTGTATTTTAACATACAGAGTGTAGACATGTTTTGGAATATAATAATACAATGTATTGCAGTATGAATATGCACAATATGTTATTGTGGGCACTTCAGGGTGTCGAGAATTATTATATCTGCTTTTTTTGTCTTCTAGACTAGAACATACTTTAAATTAATTTTCCGTCTAATGGGGAAATGTTTTACACTATTTATGTAGTGTGTGTGTATGCAAAGGATTATTTATTAATTTGAAAACCATTAAACATGTTAATTTTACATTTTTTATATACATTTTACAAGCCGGGTATTGCAGTTGAACAGTTGACTTGAACCATTTTTAAATCCATTTAGTCGACTTCTTCTTTTGGCAGGGTCACTTATAGTTTATCTTAACATAATTAATTGAATTGGATTTGACCATTAGCATTTCGTAAAAAACAAACAAGCATTTTTTTGATTATGATAGCATTCCTAATTAAAGCTTGTGTCTACTGTTCTTTTTGGTTTCAAGATGTATCACAGCATTCAAGAAGCATCGATTCTCATGCGCAGCGTAGTATCATTCCGCCTGGTGCAGCCAGCAGCAGAATTTCTTGACTATTACGCAATCAGAGTATAATACAGAATGAGAGTATACAGTGCATCTGGAAAGTATTCATAGAGCTTCACTTTTTCCACATTTTTTTGTTACAGCCTTATTCTAAAATGGATTAAATTCATTTATTTCCTCAAAATTCTACACACAATACCCCATAATGACAATGTAAAAAAATATTTTATAAATTGTTGCAAATTTATTACAAATAAAAAACCTGAAAAATCACATGTACAGTGGTCAGCATATATGAGTACACCCCAACAAATCTCTCATTTAAATTAATATTTTCTATAGGATGCTTTACAATATTATATTTGTGCATATACATTAGATTAGTCAGTACCGAAGCCAAATCTGGAGCTAATCTAACAAAATAACTTATAATAATAGTTCAAAAATTAGTAGCTCAAATTTGTGTCAGGGAAAAATATTAAATAACATTTTCAAAAATAGCAAAAATCAAGAGAAACAAAAAAATTATAAAATTTAGTTGAAATGTTGTGGTTTGTTTAGGGTTTTTTTTGCAATGTTTTGCATGACTTTAAATGTATTATTTTTCCATTTCTAAAGATGTTCTGTGACTAAAATATTATTTTAATAAATATATATGTTTAATAAATCTGTTTTGTTCAAACGCACCAATATATATTACCCATATTCAAATGAGATGGATATAAATATTCATTTTCAAAATGGGGTGTACTCGTATATGCTGAGCACTGTACATAAGTATTCACAGCATTTGCTCAATACTTTGTTGATGCACCTTTGGCAGCAATTACAGCCTCAAGTCTTTTTGAATATGATGCCACAGGCTTGGCACACCTGTCTTTGGGAATTTTTGCCCATTCCTCTTTGCAGTACCTCTCAAGCTCTATCAGGTTGGATGGGAAGCGACGGTGTACAGCCATTTTTAGATCTCTCCAGAGATGTTCAATGGGATTAAGGTCTGGGCTCTGGCTGGGCCACTCAAGGACATTCACCGAGTTGTTGTGAAGCCACTCCATTGATATTTTGACAGTGTGCTTTGGGTTATTGTCCTGCTGGAAGATACCTAATCTGATTGAATTGATTATGCTAAATTAAGCTAAAACTGATCCCGCCAGAACAAGAAATTGTCTGAATGTATTATAAAAAGTTTTTTTAACTTTAGGAAACTTGGTAAGAAAAAATGTATTGTTCCTTTAAGAGGACATTTTTGTTAAAATTTTTTTTGGCTCTTTGTAATTTATTAAAATATTTTGATAATACTGATTGTAAAAATTAATTCTGCAATTATTGTGCCATGAGATTTGATATTGTCACATATTTTATCAATGACATCATAAACAGAGACTTCTAATTATATTTGATGCAGCAAATATTTCGGTCACGTGACGAAGGATAAGCCTCATTTGAGCTTACAGAATTAACACTAAAGCTAAACATTAACATGCATACACATGCAGAGCGACACAGCAAAATATTTATCTCACTTCAAGGCCTCTGTCTGGCTGCCCTCCAAGCCTGTCCTACTCCAAAAGCTTTTCTCAGTTGGTTTCATGATTGACAGCAGCTGATCTAAAGAACGCAGGAAATCGTTTAAGCCTCCAAGAGTGTTTGTCAAGTGACTCTATATTGCTCAATTGATTTTAATATAAATACTGACTCACAAATAAATTAAATTCCTTGCTGGACCGTTATAAGGCATGGAAGGGGGATGAGAGAGTTTTCCACTGACTATTTTGTGGACAAAAAAACATGACATATATCTTTAGAACAACACAAGAGTGAGTAAATGGCAGAATTTTCATCTTGATATGAAATTTTCTCTAAAGGGGAAGGGATTCACTGATTTGGCAGACATGTTTAGATTTGAGCTGAAAAGATCCTGAGCTTGGCAGTCAAGCGCAGGACGTGGAGAGAAAAGAAATGCATGACAGATGAGTAAAAGCATGTATTTTGATGACTTCAGTTCTGTCCGCTTGACAAGATCGAAGCCTTCTTACTACTTAAAGATGTTTGAAGCAGTTTGCAGGCACTAATTTATTGTTCCATAAACGGATTTACAAATACTTTTATTTTTAGCCATTTTGTAGTTTTACTGTTTATTTCGTTCAACACTGACGTATTATGTGCACAGTAGGTCCAGATATATTGTAAAAACATTGTGTTAACGTGATAATTCAGTCCTACTGGTGTTAGTAATGAGTATATTAGCAGAATGGTTAAATGCAATGAAGAGAGAGATGAACGGAAGTTTTGTCAGTCATTGGGGCTTTTAATAATTCTACACTGTTTAAAAATGTATTGTACCTACAAATAAAACACTCTGCTCAAATGACGATGGCCCATTTTACGCTCCCATAGTCTCAGTATCACTACATGGCAATATGTTCATTTTTAACTCATTCCTGTACCAAAAAATATATATTATATTGCTACTTAAAGAAGTTTGAAGCAGTTTGCAGGCACTAAATTATTGTTCCATAAACGAATCTACAAATATTTTATTTTTAGCCATTTGGTAGTTTTATACATTATAAAAAATATACATTACATACTTGAAAAAGTCCATAAATGAATCATGGCTGCCACAGTCCTTTTTTTTCATGTTTATTGCATCTGACGCACTAAGATTAAGATATTGTGTTACCTCAATTTCAATTAACCAGTAGGATTTTTAAATGGTAAATAAAGGTTAAATAAGGAGTGGAGAACCTGACATACATGCTGTTTATGAATTAATCAGCTTTATGAGTCACTGAGTTTAGCTTCTTCTGCAAATACACAGAAGCATTACTTCAGAATTCTTGATCAGCGCTGCATGTCTGTGCACATTTTAACATCAATTTGTCACCATTATTTGCAGGCACACATTTAGACTGATGCATATGGACATTTCTGACTTGTTTTTTTTAGAATTAGACACATAGGGTTTTGACATTTTAACAGAACACTTTATTGAATTTTCATTGATTTGATAGCAATTTTGACACCACATTTTGTCTAAATTTGAGCACCGGTGAACCAAAGTCATCTAAATCGATTTTGGTTCAAATGTGAAGTTTATTTGGCTTTTTAGAGCAGTGTTGTGAGAGGTCTTATTCTTATTGTCTTCTCTTTCTTTCTTTGAGTGACTGTGTGCTGCTGGGTTAGATTAGTGTGGCATGCTTTAATAATGCACTAGGAAAGGGGTGTTGCCATAATCGATACACATATGTGCATATATTAAGAACAAATTCTGAACGGTTAGTGTTGGCATTAGACATATGCCCGCTAATCATTTATTCAATATATCGTGATAATGATCTTTTTACAATATTGGTATTCTGGGAACTTCAAAATACAGTGAATTATTATTTAGTATTTAAACTTTTAGAGTGCTTTTGAAGAATATTCAGATTGTATTTGAACCGGTGATCATAACAGCACCAAATGCTTGACAATTTATCAAGTTAATTAGCTTAATAGTTCAAACATGAACATTTTCACGTGTTAATCTGGCCTACTACATGCTGAAATATTGATTGAACTTTCTGTGACTATTTATAGGGATATTGTACATTAACATGAAATTATGAAAACTACAAAAATAATCTTAAGTGATGTTAATGCCTAATAGCATGTTAAAAATCATAGTTATTATCTACAAATCATAATTGTTTTATTTAATGTAGTTAACAACTAATACACTTATTATTTTTAAATATATTATTACCATGGTAACTAATATATCTGTCTTTTTCTCACTGTTGATTTTAATCCATTAACTAACATTTACTAATGAGACATTATTGTAAGGTGTTTGATATTTTACTTTTACTTGTATTATCTTTTTGTGATTTTATTAGTTTGAAACATTTGTTTACTCTGAACGTGTATATATAAAGCAATAAACAAAGTATTTTTTGTTATTATACTGTACATTTTAAAGTACCTTTTTATTTTTACAGCTTAGGTCAATATATTGATAATACCGTTTACTGTGATAAGCTGTGAAGCTTCAGAGCTTCTATACTGAGTCACAAAATGTGCAACTTTTGATTTAAGAAGATAATGAGTCTTTTGTTTGTGGGTGTTCAGTTACTTTACTGTACTTTTACTTTACTTTACTGTTTACATGCTGTCTTTATATAGCACTTCATTTGCATGTTTTTCTGACAACAGTTTGATTCACAAATTTTAAATTTATACTCTGACCCATAATTTCTCAAGGTTGTTTATTTGGAACAATTCCAAGATCATCGACTAGTGTGTTGCACGTAAACAAGGTATAGTTCATAACCCGTTCACACAATGATCTACAACAGTTGTTGCAATTAGTGTGATAATTAGTGTGTTGTTGTAGAACCAAATTCTCATTCTGTAAAGATAGTAACAAATGCTCTGTATGACATTCTCAAAGAAGTTTACATTATAGCTATTTTGCATGCACTTTGTATTTTTGGTCAATTACGATTAATTGTAATTAAATAGGCTACATGCATGAGGTTTTATTGCTAATTAGACCTTCCTTGATTTCCTTGGTTGTCTACAAAAACATGTTTGTTGACTAGATCTAGACTAGACTAGATCATCCGCATGCATTTCTGAGAGCCTTTCTTTGGTTTGGCACATGAAAGTAATGCTTCAGATATTCAGATATACTTACTAATGCCAAAATTATTTAAAGATATTTTGTATTGAAATGTCCTAGTTGTCCTAGGAACCCTGTGCGTGAAATGCTTTTTTTTCCCCTGTGTTTGCTGAACAGTGACTGTACATCAACATGCTGTGTTTAAGCATCCTGGGTTTTTAGGGTTCCTACCATCGTTGTGTTTTTATGATTAATAAATTTAGAGGACAGGATATATAGAGATATAGAGGATATTTTCTTATACTTACACAAGTATTTGGTGTAGATAAGTGATTGATTTTAACTTCTGATTTTTTGTAGGGGAGGAACACTTGACTGATCAGAAGACCTGATGAGGTGGAAGTGCTCAATGATGTCATAAAAATCATTGATCATATTGGCAAATGTGTGAAACTGCAACAAGGTTTGAATTTTCATGTTCACACTGGATTAAGACTAGCGTGTTGATAAAACCTAAAATAATTAATTTCAGGGCGAACTTATATGGGTATAATTATTATGAAGTAATCAGATCAGCGATATTCTGCTTTCAGTATTTCAGAACCATGGACAGCTACCCTGGCAAGGCAGCTGGAGATGCTTTTGTCAAGATCGCTGCCTGACTGACCTTAGTGAAAGATTAAACCATAGAGCAAATTTTGTTTGTTCATTAACCAGTTCCCTCTTCTTCTTTTTTTACCAGTTTTTTATTTTTTTTATTTTTTAATAGTAGAAAAAACATTTGAAATTTAACATGAAACTACACTTTATTTTTTTTTTTACTTTTTAACTCTTCCCCCCTCCCTCCCACAAAGCATCCAAATTCAGTTGAACAGGTAAATGTATTGTTATACATGGGCTAAGGCAAATAAAAACATATACTGTATTCCACATACAAAAGTACACATATACACATATCAATCAATTATCCAGTAGCATGAGAGGTATTTGCTTGTGCCATTGTATGGTTTTGTTCCAAAAATTTGATAAACAGATCCCAAATTTTATGGTACTCCTTTAATTTGCCTTTTATACTGTATGTGATTCTTTCCAGTGCAATGTAATGTGTCAAATCTTTCAGCCAGTGATCAATGGATGGGCTTTCTATGTTCTTCCAATAGAGTGCTATCAAACGCCTTGCAATAACAAGACACATGTCAATCATTTTAGTTTGAACGTCACTGGTGATGAAAAACTTACAGGAAATAAACCCAAAGCGCATATTTCAGGTGTAACTAGAATTGGTTTTGAAATAATTGAGGAGATTAATGTTATTATATTTTGCCAGAAAATCTTAACCACCTCACATTCCCAGATACAATGAAAGAATGTTCCTTTATGTTTTTTTTTTATTTGAAACATATATCTGGGATGTTTTCATGTGTGATATAAGTACGCATTGTCCAGTTATATTGGATCATTTTAAATCAAGTATTGACAAGTTCTGGGCTTTAACACATATTTGGCTCCATTCTAAATTTGTTAGGTCATTTTGCAAATCTGTGCACTAAGAATCTTTCTTGGATTATGATGGTTTTTTTTTTAGAGCCATTGACCAATTTGCTATAAAACAATGAAATATAATTTGTCATAGGATTCTCATAAAACATATTTTTTTCTAATTCAGTTTGTAGAGGTCTAGCTAGTGAGTAGTTTTGCTTGACATTAATATAGCTGCGAATTTGTAAGTATTTAAAAAAAAAAAATGCGTTCATTAAGGTCTTTAAAGGACATCGGTGTATCTCCTTCAAATAAGTCCCCAATCTTTCTGATACCTTTTAATGCCCACAGTCATAAAAATCATTTTTCACTGGTTTAAAAGCTTTGTTTCTCCAGATAGGGGAAAAGTAAGAAAGATTTGGGACTTTTCCTAGTAAACACTGAGCATCATTCCATACCGTTAAGGTGTTTTTAACAAATACATTTTTAGTGGTCTTTTTGAAAAACTTTATATAAATCTGAGTACAAATACATTTCCATATCCATACCTTTTGCTAAGATTGATTCTATTTGTACCCAGAATAGTTGCTGAGGTGAAAACCAGTAGGTGGCATTAGCTAGTTGGGCAGACCAATAGTACCACGTCAAGTTGGGCACTCGTAAACCTCCTCTCTCATAGGGAAGATATAACAATGTTAGTCAGAGCCTTGCACGTCTATTGTTCCAAAGGAATTTAGTTTTTTTTTTCATACTGGAAAAATCCTAGTGGAGGGGAAAGTAGAATAGAGCGAAATAAAAACAAAAATTTGAGAAGTATGCATCTTTATTATATTTATGCGGCCAAACAACAAAACTGATAGCGTGGACCATCTATCTACAGATTCGTTAACTTTAGTTATGACTGGATTGTAATTAGTAGGGACTAACCTGTCAATTGTAGGGGTAATGATTATTCCTAAATACTTGAAGCCATTAACTGCGTTTGTAAATGGGTGTTTAAATGGTAACCAGTTCCCTCTTTACTTATAGAACTATACAAAAATTTGCCTCAGGCCTGCTTGGGGAAGAAGCATATAATGTGCTATGTCAAAACAATTTGTATAAACAAATTTATACCTTACAATGCTTTGTGTGACACAACCCTCAATGGAATTCATTTGGAAAATGACCTATTTTACCTATTAATGCCATTGCATATTTCACATTTCACACACACTGTGTCAGTCCTCTTCACTGCCTGTTCAGAGATGCACAAGAAACTGTTCTGTCAGCCGCTTTTGATCTGGCGGCTGAAGCCTAGAAGGCTGGAGGCTGGTGCTGCTCCAGCTCTTGACCCCAGGCTTTTCCGGACTGACGCTAAACACATCACATACGGTTGATCACACGCATGCTGGTGGAGACAGTGAACAGCTTACTGCACAAGATCAAGAGATGAGCACAGATCTGGAGGATATTCTCTTCCATCAGTTCACATGGCTATTTCATTTTAAAGCAGTTAGCAGGCTGTGAAATTTCTTGATTTATGCTGAGTTTTTAATCACTAAGATTAAAAGGGATATAACTGACTCAGACAACTCGAATGAGAGAAGCTTTCCATTTTACCATGGCTGTGCCCAAATATTAGGGATGAGCATTTAGGAGGACCAGTACTGTAAATCTTCCTCTGCCTACTGCTTCCTGTGATATCCAATAGGTGGGCACTGTTAAGGTCGCATGGGTATATTGATTTTTGCCACGAGCAAAACAACTGTGTCCTAAAGCATGGCCTATTGCTGTTAAAGCAACACTCACTCTCAGCCCGCTATACCTTCATGGCGGTAAAGTATCTGCACTGTAAAAAATAAGCACGCTTCAGTAAATAGCTAATTAATTGGTTACAATATTTCCTTGTGTGATGAAATTATTTAAACCATTTACTGAATACAACACATTCATTGTACTAAAAATGCACCCCATATGTTTTAATGCAAGTAAACATAGGCACACTTATTCTCAAGAATTTTAAAACAATTGACTACCTTCCCAGCTTAGTAGTAAAGTGAGTATTAGTTTTTACAGGTTTATCTGTAATTATCTGAATGTTGCATTGCCCCTGTGTTTAAAAGTTGGTATTGTTTTAGTGTAATGTGTTTATTTTGTGTGTGATCTCTATGCGCCAGTTTGTAGAGGCTTTCTAATGGGTTAAAACTGGTGTTATTGGTAACACTTAACAATAAGGTTGTATTCATTTATTCATTCATTCATTCATTTTCATTTCGGCTTAGTCCCTTTATTAATCTGGGGTCGCCACAGCGGAATGAACCGCCAACTTATCCAGCATATGTTTTATGCAGGGGATGCCCTTCCAGCTGCAACCCATCACTGGGAAACATCCACACACACACTCATTCACACACATACACTACGGACAATTTAGCTTACCCAATTCACCTATACCGCATGTCTTTGGACTTGTGGGGGAAACCGGAGCACCCGGAGGAAACCCACGCAAACACGGGGAGAACATGCAAACTCCACACAAAAATCCCAACTGACCCAGCCGAGGCTCGAACCAGCGACCTTCTTGCTGTGAGGCGATCGTGACAGTCATTAATTAAACCTTAACGTAAAGTGTGACCGTATTGTCCGTGTACAGTATATTAACAATACTAGTATATTATAGCATTATATAATTTCTAGTAATAGCAGGCAACAGTTTATACACACAAATCACCTAAATGCCACACCGCATGCTTGTAAGACTGTATTTTTGTTATATTTCCTGTAAAGCATGTACATTTCACAGCTGCCATTTTTAAAGAAAAACTAAATGCCTTTTTTTTTTTTTTATATAGCTCTGTCGTGTGTAAGAGGGTGGGTGCATGGGTTGGTGAAAAGGGAGAGTTGTCAGCTGTACTGATGGGAAATCTCCGTCGATTAATTCTGAAATGTCTGCGTCTAAGAATAGCCTGTCGCTCCTCGCCCTGCGTGCCCTCGCAAAGCGGAGCCGTTCCCGAGAGACGCACGTTTGAATGCGCATCTGTATCTCCAAGCGCTCGCGTCCCGACCACTGGCACAAACCGTCCTTAACCTGACAACGCGCTGTCACTTTTGTTACGTCCCGTTATCTCGAAAAGTGCATAAGCCCTCTGTCGTATAAGTAAGCGGACGGGATATTTTCATGCGGTAAAGGCAGGTGAGGCGAGGCTGAAAACACATTGAGTAGTGGCTGAAGGTAGCGGCACAGACTGGAGTTGGATGGATAAATTAGTCGGCGGAGTGCGTGTGCGTGCGTCATGTGCTGCAAGAACTGGCCAGAGTGCTGAATTGATCAGTGACTCATTATAGCTTAGCTCGCCAGCTGATCGGAGCTAACTGTTTCGTTGCCTTGCGTTTCACTAGCTGATATTCCTGCGAGCCCCCACCCTACGTTAGTCCTCAACTGCCTCCTCCCCCTCTTTTTTCCTCAGGGGCGCTTGACGGAGAGTAACGAGGCTAACAGACAGCTCAACATTGGCAGAAATAAGGAATAGAGGGATCCGAGTGTTCTCACGATCGGATTGCCCTCACTCGGGGAAGATGAGCAGATCGTACGCGGCCCAGAGTCCAGTGCAGGGGAGCGAAAGCGACTATGGGAACCCGGAGATGTCGCCAATGTCCCCGCGCGATTGATGCTTCTGCTTTCTGTCACTGTGCGTCCCTTCATTGGATTTTATGACGCTTGGATTGGTTCTTTTGCACTGAAATGTCAGTAATGGCTCTGGCGAAAAGGATGACACCTTGCCAGTAAGCACAGAACAAAATCAGTCTATACTTGTGATGATCTATTTTTGCATCCGAATAAATTACCTGTGTGGTAAAAAAGAGGAAAACAGAATTAACGTCGGGTTTCTATCTGTAGCTGAGCCGCAAATACATGCGAGTAAACGTGAGCGTGAGGTGACCGAAGGCAGATTATAGCTACACCGTGCCAAATATTGCGGATGTTGCGAAATAAATAAATAATATATTTTTATCTCGTATTTTTTGTTCTGATTTAAATAGATATTGACACTATACTCGTCGGAATGTACAGTTAAACGTAACTCAAATGATTGATTTAAATGTATTAATTTTTGTTCACTTGGTTATCACACCTAGATCGTGCAAATGATTGTAGCTATGATCGTTACAACCTGATTTTTCAAGGAAAAGCACAGGAGAGAGACAGTTCTGGAAAAAAACATAAGGATGGAGGCACAGAAAACGAGAGATTTACTCAAGAATTGCACGGCAGTGGAAATATGTTGATTTTGGACATACAATGAGGTGATGATGATGGACCATTTTGTGTGTTGAATTGGACAACGAACCTGTGAACTGCCCGTTTTTTGTTGGTTCAATTTTGTTTGTCATTTGTTCGGTTTATTTTTCCTTTGCCTAAAATTGAACCATTAGCTCTTAAAGCCCAACGTCACATTTATAAGCCATGAAGACAAATGTGTACTCCAGTTATACACGTATTAAGTTTTGAAGCAGATGGGATGTAATGTGGTGTGGTCGCGTTGAATATTCGCCCCCTTTTTTCCTGCTTCGTGAAGACTGGCATTTGGTGTCTATAGAATGGCTCGGTTCGGAGATGAGGTGCCGTCCAGGTATGGCGGAGGACCGGGACACGCTCAAGGGGGCCCCGGCCGCGGCGGCAGCAGGCAGGGCGGCCCGCCGGGGACTCAGCAGAGAATGTACAAGCAGTCAATGGCCCAGCGAGCCAGAACTATGGCCCTGTACAACCCAATACCGGTGCGGCAAAACTGCTTTACTGTCAACCGATCTCTATTCATCTTCAGTGAGGACAACTTCGTGAGAAAATACGCCAAAAAGATCACCGAATGGCCATATCCTTTTAAACTCACTTAGTGAGTACCCTAACCCTGGGGCCTTCAGTTGCAGGTATCGTGTAATTGAGTGTGGCATATGTAAGGTCATCTGAACATTTCTCAAAACTCGATGAATCACATTACCGCTGGTTTAATGATGGCTGTGTGGGGCATAAAAATAAGCGGGGAGCAATGACTTGATCGAAGACGTTTCAGTTCAATATTTTCAGTCATTTATTTCTCATTGTATTACGGTGGCAAGACGCACGAAGCCTATTTGTGGTGTGTGTTTGGTGTGTTACGTACGGGCGTGAGGTGAGCTGTGCTGTGTGACGAGAGCGGGCGGCGCTGTGGCTCGCGGAGGCTTGCTGATGTCAGCATGTGCAGTCTCTCAGCTTGGTCTCATTCGAGAGAAAGCGATGGTGAAAAGGGGGAGGCGAGGGGAGGGGGAAAGCCACCATTTGCCATATTCTAAGAGCTGGAGAATACGAGATATGCATGTACCTTGTCTTTTTCACAGTGCACATTTCGAGTCTCATTTAAAAAAACAAATCAAAATGTTTTTGTCTGCTGTTTTACAAGCATACAGCAGTGCTGAGGTTTAGTACAACATGATTGTAATATATTGTTTTTAGAGCTCAGTTAATTTACAAGTTTCACATATGTATGCTATACCTAACTTACTATATTAGGTAGGCTATACTTAACAAAAAACAAAAATTTTAGGGAAAGTATTAGAGTACCTAAACAGAAAGTCCCTTACAGAGACAAGAAACAAGTGTGAACCCTTGTTAAAAACGCTTGTGAAATATGTGGAAGACATTTGAACGTGGTTTGGTAATTGTTTCATGTGAAACCCACATGATCACGTTTTTACATGTGATTTTAACGTGATTGCATTATGAAGCTGGCTTTTCTTTAAAAGGCTGGATCAGTTTCGTTGTTTGTGTCTTTACTTTTACTATAAAAAATTCTATTTTTATTCTATTGTTACTTTATCATGTCCTTTAGAACTAGCTGGCAAGCTAAGGTCAGATCCAGTGAATCATGTACTGTATGTATTTTATACAGGCCATGTTTCAGCCGTAATATTTCACAGAAGCTTCCAGTAAAGAGGTTCAACTTTATTCTTATATTTGATTGGATGACTCAGTGTAATGGCTGAGCAACCCCCAAAAAACCATAGTGTTTTATTTAGACCAATCATATACAGGAAAAGAGACTCCAGAAGAGTTGCATTCCTTTCCTTTTCTAATCGACCTTTTAGTATCTGAAATCATTAAATGTGCACAGAACTGCACCCACACATACACTTTTCTAGCAGATCAAAATGCAATGTCAAAAGAGATTTTGTTGACCTTTAACCTTGCACTCGACCCTCAAAGCCACTCTTTCTATAAGCCTCATTTCTTTCTGATTTATCTCATAGAAACATCTAATGAGGCCTTGCTATCCAAAGTCCTTAACTTCCATCCACAGAAGTGTTTTTTTTTAGATCCTCACATTATAGCATCCATTTTAATCCTTCTTTAATCATGTCTCTGATTAGAAATATGTGTATTGCAGAAGCACTAAATAGCATGGCATGTAAATGTAGATTAGCTTATGGTTGGCAAATATTGGATAATGTTTTTTGCAAAGATAAAGGAACTCTAAAAATACATTTGGGATAACTATTGTATAGCCTCAGTCTCTTTGTCTACAGGCTGCCTTTCTGCACTGTAAATGGAATGTAACCTTAGAGCTGCATTTACTATTTTTAGTTTCATTGACAACTTTAAAACCACAGCCATCTGGAGCGCAGATAAATGTACACATTTATCTGAAGAGACGAAAATATAAAAAATCATGAAGCAACTAGTAAACATTGTAGTAGGAGTAGTGAATAGTATTAGCCACAAAGGAGTTTAGTGAGTCTTTGAAACTCATAATCAAGCCATGAAAACTATTTTCCCATCAAAGAATGACAGATGGAAAATAATGAGAAATAAATTACATAAATAATGTAAATGACTTCTGTAGAAATAGTTGAGTTGGAGAAGGCAGAAAGAGTGGACACCAGAGGGAGACAGACTTACTGTATGTGAAGAAGTTGTCATGAGTCGTGAGCTTTTGCAGTTTTCTTCTGTGTTGAGGCAGTGATCTACATTCAGTCTGCAGAAATTAAATTATTTACTCTGCTTTTCTTTCCCTGTCTCTCTCTATTTCTCATCCTTCCTCATTTTCTCAAGCAGTTTGCTTATCACTGACCTACAGTTTTTCTCAATGGCGATGGATACCAGCATTAAAAATCAAGCTAGTTTTGTGCTAGCTGGTGCTGTCATAACCAGTTCTACTATATGTGTTTGAGAGAATCGTGGTGCAGTCTAGTTTGTACACACATTTTCTGACATATCGACCTTCTGTTTTCTTTATCGCAAGCATGTCTTTTGCTTGCTCCTGTTTCAAGGTTCCCGTCAGGCTAAAAATAACAGCAGCGGACTGAAAGAGCAGTTCGCAATGGCATGTTCTCTTTCCCTCCCGCCTTTCTGCCTCCTTGAGTCAGTCCTCTGTTGTATGCATACAGATGGGCCGCAGACAGGAATTACTGTTTAACCACATTCCCCTATGCCGGTTTGGTGGATAAAAGGAGACTAGTTTTATAGATGCAGGGTGACTTTAAGCTGTAGGTGTGCTAGAGAAGAGGAGGAGCAGCTTACAGCACTGTTTAGCTTAAGCATCCCAGTGTTATGTGGATAAATGTTTTTCTTCTCTTTTCTGTTTGGCAGAACCTGAACTATTATAAGCTACTAATGCAAAGTGGTTATGTATTATGTGTAATAGGATTATATTGATATATTTCGGTAGTTCAAGTTTACATTGTTCATAAAGTTCTTTTTTTTACTATATTCTATAATGTATTAGTATGGATGTTTTGATACAGCTATTTACTGATGGGGATGGTTCACCTGAAAATGAAAATGTATCCTCAGCCCATCCAAAATATAGGTGACTTTTTTTTTTTTTCAATAGAATATTAAAGAAAACTGTAGGTTGAAAATGTGGTCCTTGGTGATTCATACAGTGCAAGTCAGGGGTCAACCACACTTTGAGAGTCAAACATGATTTACATCATTATGTGACATGGAACTTGTTATTAGCATGCTTAGGATATTTTGCAGTAACGCTAGTAATATTGTAAATAATGTTATGTTTTGGGTGACACGGTGGCTCAGTGGTTAGCACTGTCGTCTCACAGCAAGAAGGTCACTGGTTCAAGTCCTGGCTGGGAGTTGTCATTTCTGTATGGAGTTTGCATGTTCTCCCCGTGTTGGCGTGGGTTTCCTCCGGGTGCTCCGGTTTCCCCCACAGTCCAAAGACATGCGCTATAGGTGAATTTGAATAAACTAAATTTGCCGTAGTGTATGTGTGTGAATGAGTGTGTATGGATGTTTCCCATTAATGGGTTGCAGCTGGAAGGGCATCTGCTGTGTAAAACATATGCTGGATAAGTTGGTGGTTCATTCCGTTGTGGCGACCCCTGATTAATAAAGGGACTAAGCCGAAGAAAAATGAATGAATGAATGTTACGTTTTTTGCACATAGCATCTCTTCATAACAGCACAATTTATCATCAGGAGTGATGGGTATTCATTTTGTTTAGCTTGTATGTGTTTTTTTACTGTCAAAGTAGCCATTGACTTGCATTTTACTGAACAACAAGGACCACAGTCCTTGAGGAAAAAAAGGGTTGGGGTTCTCAACAAACAGTTGTGAAACACAATCATTGCTTATGTTTTTTTGTGGTTTATCTTTTATTTGGGCATCTGGATATAGAAAATGCTTTTTTTCATATAGATGTCTGTTGGAATAACAGAGTGACAGTGAGAAAGCTGTTTGCGTGTGTGTAAATGATTCAGGATGGAGGCATAGTTAGATGCACACATCTAAAGACAAACATATTACATGGCTACAGCAAGTGTAGGGTTTACATTTAAAATTGAGACCATTTCATTTTATGTTTTTGAAATTGTCCACATCATTGATTGAATCATTAATTAAGGCCTCTCTGGACACTTCAGCTCTTCTCCTCCCTTGGTTCATAGCGTTACAACATGTTCCTCTCTGTCTCAACAGTGTGTATGATGGGAAATGACTAGATGATAAGATTGTCTCTTCATCTTACATATTCTCTTCCATTTGGGCAGCAGGGAGTTAAATGTGTCATCTTAGATTCATTCACACAACTGTCACTGTCTGTCTTTGCAACTCACTTCATTTCCTTCCCTCTCTCTCACACTCTTGTTTATAGACATGATTGTAAAAGAGAGAAGCATTAGATTGGTAAAAAGTATACTTGAAGGGAACTAATCTTGTACATCCATCAGACAGATTTGGTTGAAATTAGAAGATACAGAGAAGTGTTGTTAGTTAATATTTATATTACGATGATATTAATGCAATATTTGGAACATACTTTGATTAAAAAAATATCTCCTGGTAGATTTTGGTGCATATTGATGTGTTATAGCGACAGTATACTCAGAACTGTGATTAATGTATTTAAAAGGTTAGTTCACCCAAAAATGAAAAATCTGTCATCACTTGCTCACCTTTAAGACTTTCATTTATGTTCATTTCATATAAGTTGTGCTTACAATGGTTTCAGTATTTCAGTTGTTTTATTTGCACAGACTTTTAATGTAAAAAAAACCCCTCAGATTTTATTAATAGAATTGACAAAATTATTAGCCCTCCTGTGACATTTTAAGTGTGGTTTAGTTATAAACTAATTTCGAGAGGATCACGTGATTAGGATTGAACGCAGCTGGCATCGCATCAGCTCCGCTTATTGCACCAATCAGACACACTATAAATAACCAGAGGTTTTCACTCTAGACATCTTCGTCTTGAAGATTCCCCCCTTCCACCCCTACTCCTTCCTTTCTTCTAACTGGGCGGCACGGCGGCCCAGTGACTAGCACTGTTGCCTCACAGCAAGAACACCACCGACTTTTCCCCTCGCTGGGCCGGTTGGCGTTTCTGTGCGGAGTTTGTATGTTCTCCCCGTGCTCGCGTGGGTTTTCCCCGGGCTTCCCGGTTTCCTCCCACCGTCCAAAGACATTCACCATAAGTAAATTGACTTCTCAAAAAATAACATCTTAAGACATATCTCAAGAACGTTCACAGCAGGGGAGTTCTCGAGACCTACCTGAGCTCAAACTCCCCTCTCGCCCTCAAACGGGAGGGAGCCCCGGGCTCAAGGATATTCTGAGCTCAGGGCTCTCTCCCGGGACAGCATGCCAAATACGCTTACTTTTCAATCATCAGCTAAGTGTGAACTCTTGAATTAGTTTTTAAATATTTCCCAAGTGATGTTTCACAGTATTTCACAGTGTTTTCTCTTTATGTTTTTACTTCTGGAGAGATTTTGGCTGAAATGAAAGCAGTTCTTACATCCCCTTGTAAGTACAGAACAAACCACAAATTAACTTAACTTGCCTAGTTAACCTTAAAATCTAATTTATTTAGAACTAATTTGACAGGGGGGCTAATAATTTTGTCTTTATTTGTGTTTTTAACTAATGAACTAATACATTTGGAACAACATGACATTTTTTTGTGAACCGATCCTTAAAAATGTATGTCCATGTTTTGAATTGATCTATACCTTGATATCTTGACCCGGGATACTTAGAATAGAAGAGTCCAATAGAATACATAATGGTTTCCACAAAAATATCAAGCAAACTTTTCTTGAAGACAAAATCAGCATATTAAAATAAATTCTGAAGCATTGTGTAAGATCTGGTGGCTAAAATTTCATCTTTTCAATATCAGGAATAAATTGATGTTGACCACTGTTGTGTTAAACTACCAACATTTCGGTTTCTAATGTGCTGTGTTTCTAACATAAAGGTGAACACGTGTGGTGAGGTGGTGAGGTGCTTGGCATGGAAAAACATTTCCGGAAATGAGTATGTCTATACATGAAGTCTTAAATGGCATTCAAGTCACATTTTGGCATGAGACCTTTTGTTTGCCAATTATAAGAACACCAGTCTTCTTGTTTCATCAAAGCAATGCGTGTATATGTGCATGTTTATGTTTGCCTTCCAGGCCTAATCTGGTGGTTTCATACCTAATGTCTGGGTCTAAATGAGTGTAGTCATCCGGAATGTTGCAGCCCCACACTGCTCAACTGCTGCTGCAGATGAGGCTACAAAACCCAGTCATTAACAAACTCACAATGTGTTCACAAGGCTGTAATCTAGAGACATCTGGAACTTTTAACCTTTACCTGCTCACCCTCAGTCATGAGCTTTAAAATAGATGGAAAACATTTTAAAAGTATCATAAAAGTGGTCCACATGATTTATATAATAGCTTTGTGTAGGGAACAGTTCATTTGAATTATTTTCATAATACTTTAATTGTGCATTTATCTCATTTTTTAAGCTATACAGCTTCAGTCCATTCATTATAGTTGCAGGGAAAAAGAGCAATAGTAAAAACCTTTTAAAAATCCTCTTTTCATGTTCCACAGTATATATATAAACATTCCTTTTAAAAGTTTAGTTCACCCAAAATACATGATTGAGCTTATTTGAAGTATTATTAATTTATTTTTTTATTTGAAGTATTTACTATTCAATGTTTATATGGAAGCTTAAATTATGTCTTTTCATCATAAAAAAGACATGCACTGATATGGAAGTTTTTGGCTGATACAGATAACTCTATATGCAAATACATTAAAATGTAATATATAATACAATTTGTAATATGATTTTTTTTTCAGAGCCTGATTATGAAAACAAAACAATAAAATACAGTGGACAATAGATTTATTTTAAAACATTAACTGCAGAAAACAATGAAACGTTAAGATTTCTGCAATCATTTTGAAAATGCTATTCTGAAGTCCTCTATTTGTCATGTTGAAAAACTCCCACAAGCACAAATCAGTGTCAAAAATAATCAATAATTTGTTGGCCAAATGATTCAATTCTTATAGGGCCGATAATGATAACATTAAAAATAAGCATGCATCAACCATTACCAAAATACAGTATAGCTGCCTATAGATTCATTCATTCATTTTCATTTCAGCTTAGTCCCTTTATTATTCTGGGGTCGCCACAGCGGAATGAACCGCCAACTTATCCAGCATATGTTTTACGCAGCTGATGCCCTTCCAGCTGCAACCCATCTCTGGGAAACATCCATACACACTCATTCACACTCATACACTACGGACAATTTAGCTTACCCAATTCACCTATACCGCATGTCTTTGGACTTGGGGAAACCGGAGCACCCGGAGGAAACCCACGCCAACACAGGGAGAACATGCAAACTCCACACAGAAACGCCAACTGACCCAGCCGAGGCTCGAACCAGCGACCTTCTTGCTGTGAGGCAAACGTGCTATCCACTGCACCACCATGAGGCCTGCCTATAGATTCAGCATCATTAATTTAAAGCAGTCATGTGTCCTTAGAAAACTTGGACTACACAACTTGATTCATACTGTATGGATTTATTTTTGCAATCTCTTTAGAAACGTTTTGAAAAATCAATGTTTTGAAGAGACTTTCAGTGCAGGGAGCGACATCTCTCAAAATGTTATAAACAATATCTTTATTTGTGTTCTAAAGAAAAGTAACCGATGACAGATATTTCCCCTTAATAACAAATTTGTCTCCCTTTTTTTCTATTCCGACTGTCCTTGTGCAATGTAGCAGAGGTTTGTAGTGAGATGTTTTATTGGCACTGCTTGCGTCTTAGGCTAGCATTGTACTTCTACCCGCTCATGTTTTTCCTCTTTCTCTTTGGTTCTGTATCTTGTGTTCTAGTAGTGAATTATTCATTTCTGTGGCTGGGTGGTATGTGTGCGTATGTGTGTGTTGCTGACTTGGGAGAAATCTATTTTGGGTGCCGAGTGAGGAAAAAAGATGTGGTGGCTTGAATTTTCATGCTAGTGCTATGCTGTTGCCACTGCCACACACCTTTACTTACCTGCTACATTTTATGTTCAGATACTCTCACAAACACATTTACAACAACACCACCGTCCTAAATGCTGCTGTTTTGTCTTTTCTAGAAATGGCACTATTCTGCTTGGCACTATAGTTTTTCAAATTGTAGTAAAATGTGTTGTGTTTAATACTTTTAAAATTTAATTTATTCCTATGATTCCAATCTTCAGTGTTATTAGAATCATTACAATATGCCCGTGTGCAGCTCTAGAATTTCTTGCTATCAATACAGAAAATAGCTGCGCTATTGGTTAAATAAAATGTTTTTGTGGAAATTGTGATATTATTCAGAATATTTTAGAATTCTTTCAGTGGAAAAAAGTAAAATAAACAAATTGAACTAATAAATATTTTGTAATATTATGTTTTTACAGTCAAATCTTACTGACCCCAAACCTTTGAACAATGTAATTAGGAACAAAAAATAATAAATAGAAATTATTTTAAAAAAATATTAGGTGGACCCCAGGGAAAATATACACTGAATAACCTCCCAACACGTATATTAATATATCTGAGAGAGCATAAAGAGGCTGATACAGGAATTAAAGGGGAAAGCATTTCATAACACTTCCTATAAAGCTAATAAGCTTACTACACTCTTCAGCCATGCATTTATTCAACTCAAACACATTCACATAAATGGTATCAATGCTAATCCTGTCCTAAAAGACTGATTTCTGAGCGCTAGGGGTATATAAAGGGCAAATGAGCGATTAAAGTGAGGAAAAGAGATGGAGAGAGTGTTAGCGGTTGTAACTACATGCCTGCATAGCTGCATTAAGAGAGGGAAAAACGCCGCTGTTTCTAGTTAATAAATTATTCAGGCTCTAGCTCCAGAATGCAAGAGATAGAATTAGAAAAGCAAACAGCCTGGGACCTTACAGCCAGATGAGGAAATCAATACATATTTACATTTCACTGGCTGGGCTTCTCGGGTCGCTCCATCGTCTACTACCTCTAATTACCTCACCACTCATTCTCATAGACACACACATATAAATACACTCACTGACTGACTGACATGCTCGCCGAATTACTCCGAGTTACTGTATTAGTGAATTAGCATGCAGTGTAACTGTCCGTCTGATTGCTTCAACTCATTGGGCTTCTGTGTATACCAAGTTCTGATATGTCTAGTCAGCCATTTTGTTACCGCTGCTTGTAAAGGATTTTGTAGATTGCAACTCTTCAATAAAAGCATGGAATGATGAGGAATCGTTGATGAGCCAAATCTGCACTGATTGCAAGGCAACATCGCTGCAGTTCTGCCATTATAGTTGGCTTCTGAAATGATTGTTCAAGTCAGCATGAAATAAAAAATGCTGCAGTTTATGCATGTATTGATTTTATTGGGACCGATTCAAACTGCATAATGCTACATACTGATTCCTGCTACATACAGATTTTTTTTAAATGGTATGTCAATTAAAAGCCAAAACTAGCTGATGACTTCTGGAAACAAGTGTAAATAAATATTAATGAAGTATAGAGGCAGGAGTATTGTTGCCACAGCTTCATAAACCTTTAATTTGTTGCATAGTTCCACAGTCATCTCCAAATTTAAAGTTACACTTGCATGCATGACTCTACTTCTGTTTAATTTCTAGGGCAAAATAATTTGCTGTTTTTATACCTTGGCAACTACCCGAGACAAGAAGATGATATGTAAATTTGGACACTCTACTACTAGTGCTGTGTTTGTGTACTTTTTTGTTGATTGAATTAAATTGTTGTTGAATGTATGTGTTTTGTAGAATGCACGTCTAATTTCACAGTTTTCAAAAAGCTACAGAACACTTTTAATTCTGTACTTTAAGGCCTGCACTACAGTGCTGGTATACCAGTATGTAAAAATGAACACCTATGTGTAAACATTAGAGACACCTTCAACATTTAAAATCAGCCAAAATGTCTAACTTGCATGCACTGTTTTAAGTTACATTAGATTTCTATCTGTTTAGACATGATGTTGAACAATTCTAGGATGCATCCAGAATTGCTATGTTATAGGTGAAAAGACAAAAGATAGATGTCAGATTTCAAAAAGTAGGCCAAAAGTACTATGATGACTACATGCCAACTGTAATTTATCCAGATTTCATTCATACAACACTCATTCATGCTACAGAATGCTTCTGTATTGGTTGTTGTGCTTAATCAGTATCAGAAGGGCTAAACAATAGTTCAAAATAGAATGTATGCCATTGCCTGATAAATGTAAAAAGGCAGATCTGAATGTTAGTTTGCAGGTAATTATAAAACAAAAATGGGCTGGGTTTAATCAATATCTAGGCAGTTTATAACTTAAAAAAAAAAAAAAATTGCACAGATGTTTGCATTTGATCTTCTAATGCCCTAATGACAAACCTACATTTTATAAAAACTATATAGTTTTCATATGAATGAAATTGTAACAATACTTACAAATTAGCAATTAATTCGCCAAAAAATTAATTGTTACTTTATGTTCTTGTGAGATTAGTTTAGACATGATTCAATTGAACTAAATGGTTGGAGAAGTCTGGCAAAGATCATTATAGAGAAGTATGCCTTTCCTCCCAAAATCATTTTCAATTAAAAATGAGGTCAAGAAACATCATAGACATCAAAACAGATGAATAATCCAAAAAAAGCTCTCTTTTTATGAGAACTTTAGCAACTTCTGTTTAAAACACTTTTAAAACTGTTTAAAGCTCAAAACCACCAGGGTCTCTCTTCTTTATTGTCTTCCACCCACATCTGCATCTTTCCGTCTTTTGCACCCATTGCAGATGATATTCTTTTCCTTTACTCAGTCGTCTTGTCTGAACTTGTCTCTCCATCTCTCTCCATCCATCTCTCAGTGGAGTGTTGTGTCAGGCGGCTGTGCTGACGATGCAGACTGCACTTGGCTGAATGGAGATGGGCTGATGGAGGGAGATGATGAATGCACAGGTTCATTTGGAGAGGTAGAGTGAGGGAGCAGGCGACTGAGGGGAGAGAGATGAAGGGATGGAGAATGAGAGATTGACGTGATGCATGGTGTGCAGGGAGAGTGTGAGAACAACAGATTCAGAGGGAGAAGATGAATGCAGGACTTTTGAAGGACACTTGACACGCACATACTATTTGTGTATACAGTACCATTTGAAAGTTTGCGGTTGATTTAAAAAAAAGTAGTTTCTTTCTTTGCTGAGGAAGTAGTTAGTTTTAGAATTTGTGAAGTCTATAAACTTAATAGAAGTATTAAAGCTCATCGTTTAACCATTATTGATAAAAAATAAGAAAAAAAGGTAAAAAGTAATAGAGTAAAACTAGATATTAATGACTTTAAACAATTGAATAACAGACAGTATGGCATGAAATAAAATAACACCTGATTGAAAATTGAATGTTTTGTGAAGTCCATTTATAACAAGCATTTTTCATTGCTTCATTCCTTGATTTTTTTCTTTCCCTGCTGCTGCACACTTCTGCAGACGGCTGAAAACGAGCTATTATGACCTACTATGTTAAAACCCCTGCATTGTGTGATTTTGCAGTCATGACCTCCTGTACGAGCCCCTCTTTACTAACAGAAATTACCTCTCATAGCATCCAGATAGCATTCGCAAGCCCAGCGTCACTGACGCTCTCTTAACACACTCACAAAAGCAGTGGAAGGGCAGTTTCTCCCTTCCTTTGTCTCTCCCACTTTCTTTTATCTCAATGGCATTGCTATATATAGTGTTGTGCAGAGGGAGGAAGGTGGTTTCGTAATTAAAGTTTGCTGGCGGAGCACATCATAGCATTGTCTCATATTCATCCTGCCTTTAAATGGGCGGCTTTTTTTTTTTTTACAATGGGGTCTTCAAAGCACCAAAACACACGCTGCGGCCACATCACACTTGGGCCTCCGGAGCGGGAACAGGATGTCTATTCATTCAATATTCTAGAGACAGAAAGGAAAAGCGCGCCACTTTTCCTTTCATCATCCCATCCCGACTGTTGTGTTTAACCCACAACCAAACAGTCGCTCACAACAACACCGATATCATTATGCATGCATGTGGAAAAACATACTCTGAGCAGAGGCTAATTAAAAGGCACTGAGGGTGTTAATGTGTTGAAATGCTGGATGGACTGCAGGCAGGGTATTACAGTCTTTACTGTACAGAGCCTCTGAAAGCCAGCCAGATCTCTCCTTCTCACTCTGCCTTGACAGATATTTCAGCTTATGTCTCACTAAAATGAATCATTCGCTCCTTTTTTTTCTTCTCAGTAATGCCTCATGCTGTTGTACTCATTACAACCTGTTCGTTCTGGTCATTGTTGCTGTTTCTGGAGGTCAAACGGGATGCTATGGTGTGGGCTGTTAGGGAGAAGTGTTGTTTGCCATTCAATACTGAGTTGAGGGTGATTTATTAATTTCTGAAACTCATTCAAATTAAAATGTAATTTAAAAATGACATTAGATAAAAGAAAATACAAAAAAAAAGTGACTGAAATATAGACCTGTTCTACAGTAAAATATTCTTCTTTAAGTAATAATAATAATTACTACTAATAATAAAGTAATTACAATATGAAGAATAAGCTATCTATCTAATAATAAATGTATTTCATTGCATTTTCTAAGTGGCAAAAGTTTATAAATCTGATTGTAAAATGGTACATGATTTCAGTTAATAACACAAGCTTTTTATTGCAAAAATTTGATTGATCAGAGTAAAAACGGATTATATAGGGTACTCTTGGCAGAACACTGTTAGAAAATGTAACAAAATAAAAGCAAATATGAAAATAACTGAAATATTATTAAAAACTAGTTTATTAACTATACTAATATAACAGTTGTTGTAATTAAATAAAAATCATTATCTGTTCTGTTCTTCATTCATTTGACTTTTTAAAACCCACAAGCCTGATAGAATTTTATCTTGCAACATCAAACTTCTCTCTGGCTATGAACCTTGCTGCTTCACTGTTGACTGTAATTTGCATTAAATCACAATTTTTTGCATCACAGTATGGAAGAAAGATTCACCACTTCCGTTGCACTGTGACTTGAAAATGTCGGATGTCTGCATAGTCAGCTCAATAGGTTTTAGAGCAGTGCTTGTGTGTTTGTGACAGTTCTTATATCCATATCATAACCACCCTGAAGTTCTTGTGTACAGTGAGCCAAAGAGGCATGTCACTTTGAATCACACACAGACTCGACCTTCTAAGCTCGTGCTGGTTCTCAACACACATTCACGCGTACACAAATTGGCCTGCAGTAAATACGAGCGGCAAGTGATGAGGTCATTTAAAGCATACAGAATCTGCCTGACTCATACATCCTCATCCTCGGAATGTATTACTTCAGCATGAATACCAGTTTTTTCAGCATACGCTTAACCAGCTGTATGAGGAAATGGCGCGAGAGGCTGTTTTGCCCATGCAGTGTGAGCATGATGCTATGCTTCACTCAAAAAAATGACACTTGCTGTTTGTTCAGACTACTTATTTAAAATGAGCTAAAATAACACAATTCTTGAGGTTTTGGGGGGACAACTTAAGTGTTTTATGTTCAATCCAATTATATTGTAAAAACTAATAAGTTGAATTAATTCCTTCATTTTGTCCCAACACAAATAGATTGTGTGGAACCCAGCATTTTTTACAGTGTTGCTTTCTGAAGGGTTTTCTCAGAGATGAAAGATGAGTCTCAGTTGACCAGTTGATCCGGGGTGCAACCCCCTTAAGGGTGTACTCACACTAGACAGAGATGCCTTGAACTGAGTCTGGGTTTGATTGTCCCCTCTCCCCTGATGACCCACACCTACATTGGATTTACGTTCTGAGCCAGAACATACTTCAACATCGATGCTACTATTTAGAAGAAACCAGGAAGAGAAGCACTCAATGTTTCATTGACCACGTTACTGTTTTCGATGCTTATACATTTTCAAGTCACCTTCTGCATGTATTAGGATATTTGCTGAATGTGCAGCAAGGAGTTTGCATCTTTGATAAACTATGACAGTTCCCGTTCATTGACCAGTAAGAATTAATTATAAACCCATATGGAAATGGCCGAGGACCGAAATTGAGAACAATTGCTTTAACGTCACTTTGCTTCTTTAGTTTTGCACTCGGGCATGCTTTGTGTACCATGCCAAATCCCAACCTGAACTGTGCTCTGGCAAACCTCTTTTAACCGAGCCAGGGCCAGCCAACCGAACTGTGCCCAGAGTAATCACACTTGTCAGACGAATCAGGATTTGGGAGTCAAACACACTTGGCCACGGTTTGCATAGCCTAATTTGAGTACGCCTTAAGATATATGTTTATTTATTATACAAATATAGAGAGATTTCATTAAGAAAATAGGAAAATTAAAAATTTGAGCAGGGCTTTGAACTGGCCATTTTATCATTTGAATGTTTTCAGCTTAAAGAGCCCCTATTATGGGTTTTCGAAAATTACCTTCCATGCAGTGTGCAACATAGCTCCAAGTGAATGAAAACATCCAGCTGAGGATTAAATCTTAAAATGCACCTTCTTTAAAAAAAAAAAAAAAAAAAAAAAAAATCATAATCTGATCATAACGCAAAGATTACTATCACTGAGAAATGGCCAGACATGCAGCTGTGTGGAATAAAGGGTTAAAGTTCATTTTCACAACAACGCCACAGTTTAGCCAACCATGTGCTGTGTTTGTTCCTGTCATTTTTCTGATGATTGATACAATAATCGACCCTGCAGTGTGGGATTCGCCGGCCGTTTGCTATTAAAGGAAGGATCAGCAAAGACTACTAATTTATGAGACTTTGTCAGTAACTGTTACACAGTTTGTATGGACCAGTTTCTTCTTCCTCTAGATCCTGTAAGTGTTTCTCCTTCCTACACAACGTGAAGTATGATAAAAATGGTTGCCTTGTTTTCTGTACTTTGCAAAATATATGTTTAATTGTATGTTGTAACTTGTAATTGCTCCGGGCAGCTTGTAATCACGTATCTGTTATAGATCAGTGCTTGTACTGTATCTCTAAGGTTAAATATTTTTGGGCTACTCTCATATCGCATCCAAAACCACGTTGAAAATGCGACGCATGCATCTTCCTTTACCGATTTAAATGTGTTTTGTGCTCACAATCTCCTGCTGTTTGGTTGTTTGGTGCTCTGGCCACCATCAACTGTTCCTCACATGCGGCGCGGTCAATTTTCAAACTAGTTCAACTTTTGCCACTGTGTGGATTAATACTGAATGTGTGTCGCTGTTTTTACTTGCGGTTGTGGTTAAGAGTAGAGTAATATGCTGGTGTTTAACTGCATTGCTTTAATGCACTCCTGCATTGGCCTCACATACTCTGTACTACTTCATAAGCGTGCTGGTCGTTTCTCTCCATCTTGCGCTGAATTCAGGCGACCAATCACAACAGACTGGGTCATCGGACCAATCAGCGCAGATTAGCCTCACGCAAAGGAGGGGTTTGGGAACAAATGAATTGCTAAACAAATCATGTGGGAGTTGTTGGGATAATTAGGTAATAATAAATGCATATTATGATACAATGAAATGGCATGCATATTAGCCTGTTGTTGGATACCTCCAAAACCAAAATATGACCTTTTATAATGCATATAGGGGCTGTTTAAGGGAACGGCTTTACCCATTTTGAGACAGAGGACATTGTATGGAAATTGTTGGCTGATTTGCCAAAAATCGCAGGGAAGGAACCACATGTTGTTGAAGCAGCTTCTTCTAAACATTTGTATTCATTCTGACATCTAGCTTTATAAAACTACTGTTGCAGAAAACTCTCAACAATAAAACT
>CAIGQW010000272.1:10685883-10734952 GCA_903798125.1 Danio choprae
CTCTATCTCTCTCTCTCTCTCTCTCTCTCTTCTCCCTCGCTCTCTCTCTCTCTCTCTCTCTCTCTCTCTCTCTCTCTCTCTCTCTTTCTCCTCGCACACGCTGATATTCTCTCTTCGTTCACAGCTGTTCTCTCTTTGCTGTGGTAGGTAAATGGCGGATGTGTCTTTCAGTTGAGGAACACTTTGAAGATGAAATGATATGTCCTACTCAACACCTCAGCCCTGGTCCTTTGATTTAACACACATTCATAGCTCTTCCTCTTTTCCCTCTTTTCTCTTTATTTTTCGTTAGAAATATACTGAATATTTGATGTAAAACAACCGCAACATGAAGCAGCTACAACATAAGTGAACGAAATGCAACATTAGTGGTTAAATAATTAAAATGGTAGAAACAATGCAACATCGGATACACTGATACATCACCTGAAATGCAACCTTTCCAACAATATTGACAAGAGTCCTATAAAATATATTACAGGCGGTTCACACTGATAAAAGCTGGGACTAAGCCGAAGGAAAGTGAGCGAGTGCGTGAAATAGTGAAATTCCTGACAGTTGCATGCAAACGTATGAAAAAAAAAGTCTATTAGCATAGAGGTTTAAAAGGGTTAAAATTCTTAATTTTGCCGTTGATAGCAATTTATGATTTTTATTAAACAAGTTAGCACAAATTAAAAGGGTCATAAACTAACTACTTTTAAACCAGTATTGGTTTGTCTGGAGTGTTTAGGTCTTTTTTTTAATTTAAATCACAGCAGCATCCATCTAAAAAGGATGAAGGTTTACATTGGTGGGTACGCAGGTGCCCTGTCCAAATCTGAGACCTAACCATAAAAGCAAAGTCTTGAAAAAAATGCTAAATATACAAAACTGTATGCATTTACCTCTGTCTATAATCCCCCTGGGGATTCAAACAGTTCTGATGAGGGGGTCAAAAACAGAACAGAAAATAGCCTATTATTTCTAAATTAAGGTGACCCCTTTAATAATATTTATTTTATTTTACTAACATGTTTTAACAGGGTATTTATCAGTGTGAATATCCCCTCAGTTGTACAATCTATTCATGTGGGATGGTGTCTGCATCAAATTACATTTAAGGAAAAAAACATTGTATGCATCATAAATGCAAGAAAAATGTCAACTGAAATGGTAAAATAATGTTCATTCAGTGTAACAGATACTAAAAATGAAATAACCTGTCTAAACTAATTTGTGCTAATTAAAATAGATAAAATAATTAATTATCGGACAATTTTATTCAATTTGAAATTATTACAGTTTCTTCGTAATAAGTGGTTTAGATCCCAGTGGTTTGAAGAAAAAAATTGATTAATATTTCATTAAATTAAATAATTAACATTTTAGGGATGCATTGTGATCCTTAAATTGTGACTTTTAATATATAATCAAATGATTTTTGGTTCTAAATATGTTTGACAAGATTTGTTTTGTTATATAAACTTATGCTGAATGACTACATGTATGATAGTTATGTTCAGAAGGACAGTTAACCAGGACACACTAATGTAGAAAAATAAGAGTTTTGAGATGCTTTAAAGCATCTTTTCTTTTCTTTTTATTGACCTCTGTGTGTGTCTACAATAGCTTGTGGGGACCTTGTAGATGCACAGAGAAATAGGACAAACAGGACACTTATATTGTCCTTCAGTGCTGGAAATCTGAACATGAGAATCATTTGGGGACCCAAAAGGTAATCTGTTTTTTTTATGCATGTATTTCCTATAAGAAAATCCTATAAAATTTTTTAGCTGATATTTTACCTACAGTCCATGTTTAAAAAATATGATTGTTTTCATGCAAACATACATTAAGACTTTATGCTGTGGGTTTTTTATTATTTAAAATAATGTTTTACTGTGGATTATTTGAATGCTATACATTTATAAATCCCTCACAGCTCTCCGTTTTCCTTGTTAACGCGGTGATGCTGAGATTCTATCAATGAGGAATGGCTCCTGTTCCCATGGAAACAGTTATGAATGAGAAGGGCCCAGTAACCGGAGAAACCGTCTGAATGAGGGATTGCTGGTTGCTATGGGGATATGGTGTATTGTGAGGAAGTCTTTCTCATCATCTCTCTTAACAACCATAAAAATGTCAATTTATTTTCTTCATAGCTTCATTACTGGAACTGTATAATTAGGCCACATTTATGTTGGTGTGTTTTCATTTTAACACAGCATTTTTAAATCAAAACTATCCTTGTCCACACTGGCTTTCCATGTTTCAGAAAATCTCTTTATCCATATTACATGACGAAAATGAATGTTTGTGTCAGTGTTCGTCCATGTCATGTGCTATTGTTTGTGTCTTTGTCCTGTCTTTCCCGCCATCGTCAGTGTCAATTCATCCCACCTGTGTTCATCCCTTGTGTGTCGTTAGTTTAATCATCCTCCTGTTTATTTAAACCCTTCCATGTGTATCATTCGTTGTCTGGTATTGTATTGTTATACGTTGATGTCCTGTCTGCCCGTCTGTCATCAGTAAGTGTTTGTAAATAAATCCGTCCTTTTGTTAATATCGTGTTCCCGTCTTGTCATGTCCAGCATTGCGTGTGACAGAATATCAGACCAAAAAAGTAGCGGCGTGTTTTTCCCCGATTTTCTTTTCATAGTCTTTTTGCCCCTCAGTGTTTTATTTTTCTCCCCTCGTGTTTTCCTGGACCCCACCCATCCGGGCGACGTACTCTGCACGCCCATCATCTTTAGCAGAGCATGATCGCCCGAAGATGGTCCTCGGGGCAACATCGCCGCAATTATGGAGTGGACACTGGCGAGTAAAATATTTCTACTCACCGCCTTCCTGGAGGATCTCGTCAGTGCCACTCCAAACCCAGTGACCAGCCCGGCAACATCATCCACCTGCAGGGAGCGCTTGCCAGAGCCCACCGCAGACGGAGAGCCACCCCCACCTGATGAGCCAGCGCCCCCTAGAGCGACAGAGCGGAATCAGGCTGAGATGGAGGAGCTTAAAATCCCGTCTGACCAGGTGTGCGAGCCGGCAACACCGCCAAGAGGGGGAGTCCTGGCGGATACCCGCGACACTAGCGAGAGTCCCGCCCACCCCCCCTATGCAGATGGACAGCGGCTGGACACTGGGAGGCTACTCATTGGCTTCTGGAGCTTTAATTTTAATCATCCGCTGTTCTCAGGCAGCAATTACCTTCCGCTGTTTTCAGGCAGCAACCAACTGTTTCTACATAGTTTTTTAATCTCCCTTCTCGGAAAAAGCCTCAGCTCCAGGGTCATGAGTAGCTTCCCACAGTCCCCCAGAACTGCAGCCAGTCATTCAGCTCCAGCACTGCTGCAGTCAGCCAGCCCCCCAGCTCGCCCTCCAGCTCCGGAATTGGAGCTCGCTTGTGGGTGCTACCTGTCTGCGTCGCCCTCTGGAGGGTGTCGCCCAGCGTCAGCTCCTGCAACCTCCGAGCTGCGGACTCCACCCTGGCCCTTCGACCCTAGGGCTCCACGTTGGCTCACTCCTCCCTCATCTTCGTCGTGGGCCATCCGCCCACCAGCTCCGCCAGGCTCCCTCGTCCCTCCGGCTCCACCTTGGTCAGTCGTCGCCCTTCCTTCGCCTCTGGACTCCACTCTTCCGGATGCACCTCATCGCACCGTCCCACCGGCAGCGTTGAGCTCCTCCTTCCCTCCAGCTACGCCTTGGTCCTCCATCGCTCTGGCTACGCCACGGGCTTCCGGAACCCCGCCGTCGCCTTGCTCGGCGTCACCTTCGCCCTACGGCTCTCCGTCACTTCCTTGGGCTCCACCGCCATCACCGGCGTCTCCCTCGGTCGGCCCCCTGGAGTCAGCAGCCACTCCTCCTCCATGGTTCCTCCCTTCATCGACTCCGCCCGGGGCCGTCCTTCTGGCTGTGTCCTGGGTCCACCTGCTCCAGTTCCCTTCCTGTTCCTCCCTCAGACTCCTCCCTTGTACCCTCCCCTTCTACCCTCCTTCGTTTTGTTGTTTCCTGTTGAAGGCGCGAGGACGCGCCTTCAAAAGGGGGGGGTATTGTCAGTGTTCGTCCATGTCATGTGCTATTGTTTTGTCATGTGATTCCTTTGTCCTGTCTTTCCCGCCATCGCCAGTGTCCAGTCATCCCACCTGTGTTCATCCCTTGTGTGTCGTTAGTTTAATCATCCTCCTGTTTATTTAAACCCTTCCATGTGTATCATTCGTTGTCTGGTATTGTATTGTTATACGTTGATGTCCTGTCTGCCCGTTTTCAGTGTCTGTCATCAGTAAGTGTTTGTAAATAAATCCATCCTTTTGTTAATATCGTGTTCCCGTCTTGTCATGTCCAGCATTGCGTGGGACAGTTTGAAGCTGAAAGAAGCTACAAAATTATAATACAAAATTGTAGCCTATATACAATTATCAAATTAAACTGTAGCAGTGCTATTAGTACTGTATTCAGTAAAATGACATGTTCAGGTTGACACCAAATCCTTTAATTTTTACTAGTATTCAGAAGGGAAAAAGATTCTCAAAGTCTTAAATCTGAATTTGTGAATTGTGTCTGTTGTCGACTGATGTCGAATCATATTTTTTTGGGGGGGGGAAATGTAAAATATTTATATTTCTCAAATATTTGGCAAAATATGTGGATTATTAGATTATCAGACATACAGTATTTGCAGTGAGTCCCTCCATGGTGAGTGACAAATACTGTAATAATGATACTGAATGCTGTATTGTCTGCGCTTTTCCTGTGCATGTCGGAGGTTCTGTTTCCCTTTGCAGAATGAGAAAACAGACTACTTCCCTTGCAGAGCGGAAAGACACGTCCTTTCGTGCAGGAGCAGAAAACGGCTCTTGTTTTCATTTGGCTTTCTTGCGTTTGGTGTGTTTTCGTGCAGCTTTTTGCTTCAGATCCAATGCGAGACAACAACACAGTTGGGTTTCATTGATGCTAGTTGTTTGCAGTCAGCTTGGTGTGTCCCGGCCCTTACACAACAAAACAAATATAACTGATCTAAAGAAAATGCAACCAGGCATCTCTAGTTGCACCCATGTCCCATTTTTGATTATCCATGAGTGAAGTGTGGTTAGTGACACGCTGACAAGATGGCTACTGCTGGCTCTGCTCACTTGTAGCTTAATTTATATTTTTCTGAAAGCTATGTATCGTTTCCAGAAGTCTCCTTTTTTAAGTGTCAAAAACTGCAGAGTAGTGTGTATGCCATGCTTTACCATAGAATAATTGTGTATGATTACAAAAAAAAGCACTAGTGTGAGCATAACCTTGTGTACTGGTATTGATAACTAAACAAACTATAGCAGCACTGACCTTCCACCACTACTCGTACTACATGCACAGTGTGTGTCCGGGATTGCAGTGAGATAGATTGGCAGATGCATCCCGGTGGGCTGCCCCGTCAGTGCAGTGTAAACACCTGTGATTCCTCCTCTGGATCCCATGTAGCCAATCTGCCAATTCTTCAGGGAAAGCCACTGGAGCCCACACACCCTCCTAAACCTCCCAAGCTCAGCTTTTTCAGCACATCCAGTTTAGTGGAAGAAACAGAACCTTTGTGTACTTTTTCAAGCAGGGATCTTAATTTGAAGTTACATGTGGCCTACAGCACTGTTGTCCATTTAAAGGCCATTTGAACAGTCAGCACAGATTTGATTTTATTGAATTTTATTTATTTGAAATTATTTATTTCATGTTTTTGTGTTGTTTTGAGAACAATTTGAACTTGATTTTAAAGTGTACAGATTTTAAATTGTACAACAGCTGTAGTGTGTGTGTGTGTGTGTGTGTGTGTGTGTGTGTGTGTGTGTGTGTGTGTGTGTGTGTGTTAGAGACTGGGTGAGAAAGTGTTGTATAATAAGTCAGGTACAGCTGACAGTGGTGGCTCTCAGACTGCGCCTCTATAAATAGATTAGGAGCGATGGAAATAAATCAGCCAGTCAGCATCTTCCTCTCACTCTCCTTCAGCTCCTCCCTCTCTCAGCTCCCTCTTCCTGATCCAACCCATTTTGGCTCTCCTTCTTCACCTCCTCCCCTTCTGCGCTGTTCATCCTCTCTCTCTTCCTCTTTCATTCTCATTTGACTTTCTGTCCATCCTTAGTGATTTACATTAATATTAACTGAAAAACTAGACATTCTTTAACCTCTCTAATGGCTGCCTCTTTGTATCACTGTATTTGTATCAGTGGCCAGTTTTTAAATGTCTTTTTTGCTTTTATTTTATTCTACCTGAAAGCAATGATGGCAGTGATATCTCAAGGGTCATTTTCCTGTAGGCCATGGCAGGCCTACTGAAGCTGCTTTATAGTTTCGGCTGTGTCCAAGAACAAGTTTTACGTGGTTTTAAAATGAATATTTTGCTGCTACATCTGTGGGTGAGAGTGTTGAATTAAAATTCCCATGTCATATGCTTTAGTATCAGTGGTGCTGTATTGATTCAGTTGGATTCGCATCTTTGTTCTTCTCTGCATGTTATCACTACAGAGAATCAGTTTCCAGTGACTTTCCTGCACAAATAAAGGTCATATGAATACAGAGCAGCGGTGCCCACATTTATCTCTATTCTCTGCGCATGGACCTTTGACATTCACTCTGCGGGGGGACGGCCAGTGTGTGCCATCCTCTCTGAAACCATTAATGCCCACTGCTTGCTTAGTTTGAGTCCATAGTCTTAGAGTCACACACCGTAGGGTAGAGCTGCACAATTAATCTCTCAAAGGTTGCAAACTCAGTTCACCAATTGTATTACATTCTTAAAAGATGATGTTTCGGTATGTCTATTAAAACGTACAAATATGATCACAGTAGCTCTTTCTAAAGCTGTGAATTTAACTTATGCACAGAATTAGAATATTGCATAAAAACGTGCTAATAAAGCACTGTTTAAATGTTCGTTTAACACCACACCCTATGCACATCCTTTTATGACTATTGTTCATCCATCTTGCAACAGGGTAACGCATTAATGTAACATACAGAAAATTTTAAAAATCTCAAACTGGTTTCTTGCACGTGACAATGAGACATTTGGGATGTGCTGGAAAAGGAGATGCAAATTTGCAGCAACTGTGATGAAATCATGACAACAATATGGTTTAATGTAATGAGTTAGAATTTTTATTTTATCAGTGTTCATACTGGACATTAGTTTAGTCTGGATGTAAAGTGATTTACATGAGCTCTCATCACACCTTTGTCATCGTAACCCTTTTTTTTTCAGAATATAAACTCATTAAATGCAAATTCTCTGTTATTACAAAGGCTGTTGTTTATCCCGTTATTCCAGATTAAACCTGCACTGACTTCATGTTTTTTTGACTCTCATTCTTTATATCTGTCCAGAATCCTGTCCACCGTGGGCTCAGACTTTGACCTGAGAACTCTGCGTGCTGTTCGAGTGTTGAGACCTCTCAAACTGGTGTCTGGGATTCCCAGTAAGTGGCATATTTTGCACATATAAGTGCAAAATATTACCAAACTTCTGTTTCTTGTAAAGTTTATGTGGATGTGTCGGCATCATTGGATGCTTTTGCAAACAAATTGTATTGATTGCTTTTTGTTGCATGATTTGAAGCGTAATGCAAAGAAATATAGTAGAAATATAAAGTAAATATAGCAGAAATATAATTTGAGGGCTTTGTGTAGGGAAAATGAAATTTCATTGTAACATGACATGAGAAGACTTTAATATAGTGCGCATTTCAAAATTCTTAATTTTATGATGTTCATTTGCTATTTTTGAAATATGATCATCTGCAGTTTTCATTATACCCTTTGTGCTACATTACAAACTGTCAAGTTTTGTGATTCAGATTTATACTGCAAAAAACAAAGACTAAAACTTCTGACAATAGCCACTTTTCCACCGTCGAGTCAGTGTGAACTAGACCTTTCATCGGGCCGGCTGGGGCCAATAGCCCCAAAGCTCGAGCAGCGAGGCTGAAATCATGGCTTTTTTCACTTTATGGGTAATATATCTCAGTGCAACACAAAAACTTTATCCTAAGTATGCCCCTCGAATCAAACATCACACAACTTGCTTAGTTCACCAGGAAGAAGAAATCAGAATCACACATGTAAAGTGCACCATTGCATCATCACAAAACAATCAAGATTGATATAACTGAAGCGAAAAAAAGGTACGTTCTACTGTACAGCATTTTATGATATATCTATTTATACATACAAATGCACTTTTCATTTATTATTTTCCTTTACTCCCATACTGTAACATTTGCTGGCATCGCATACCAAGTGGTCTTTCCACAAACAGATGTTCAGTGACCCAGCACACCATCCATAATTTCAAACATAGGTATTTTTTTTCTCTGAGCACCAATCTGATCATTGTGAAAATGAATGGCTTCATATTGTGCAACTTTTCAAACTATCCCTGAACTAGCAATCTAATTTAAAACCCCCTTATTTGGGCAGATATCATCAATCTGTCTTTAAATATTCTTCTCAGCCAAATGCTCAGGAGAGTCCTGGTATCTTCAACTGACCAGTACTGTCTGTTCTCCATTGTTTCTTTTGTGTGTGTGTGAGTGTGTGTGTACTCTACACAATTGCAAAACTAGCAAAATGGGCATCTTGCGGCAGATCTTTTTTACTTGCTTGAACAAAGCCCGATCAGGGACTGGAATTACTGTGAAAACACTACTTGTCCAGAAATGCAGCAATTGCCAACATGCTTGTTTCTTTTCCTCCAGGCTTACAGGTTGTGCTGAAATCCATAATGAAGGCCATGATCCCTCTGCTTCAGATCGGTCTGCTGCTCTTCTTTGCCATCCTCATGTTCGCCATCATTGGTCTGGAGTTCTACATGGGCAAATTTCACACCACTTGCTTTGACAAGATCACTGGTACGCCTCTTTGTTCACAGACTTCCTCATATTATGATCTTCCAAACTGGAACTCAAATATAGTTGTTTCATTAATTGTGTTTTCGTCTTTCTATTAGATGAGATCCGGGAGGAGTTTCCATGTGGGGAGGAGGTTCCCGCTCGAATATGTCCTAATGGAACTGTATGCAAAAAGTACTGGCTTGGACCAAATTATGGTATTACTCAGTTTGACAACATTCTCTTTGCCGTGCTCACAGTCTTCCAGTGCATCACCATGGAGGGCTGGACTGATCTGCTGTACTATGTAAGTCACACTGAAACACTTTAACAATGCAATGCAGTATTTTTTCTTCATTTATTGACACAATTAAAATGGCCCGAAACAAAAGAGATCAGGAGTAGAGCTTAATAATGTTTTAAATGATTTTGGTTTTATATAAAAATTCCATTTTATGTATGAGACTTTTATTTTTAAATGAAGATAGAATGTTTTGAATGAATGCCATTTTAATGCTATTATTTTTTAAATGTTATATTTAACAAATTATACATTAATACATTTAAATATGGAATTAATTCCTGTAATGACAAAGCTGAAATTTCAGCATTATGTGTTATTTTTTTAAGTGTAGTTTTATCATATTAACTGAAATGAAAGATTTTGGTGAATTTTTACATAAACTTAGATTTCTTGGATGAATAGAAAGTTCATCAAAGAAATCAACATTTTTAATGAACAGCATTTATTATAAATATATTTTTTGCAAGTATTGTTATCAGTTTAAATAATTATTTGCATGTAAGTGTATTATGGGTGGCATGGTGGCTCAGTGGTTAGCACTGTCGCCTCACAGCAAGAAGGTCACTAGTTTGAGTGCCGGCTGGGTCAGTTGGCATTTCTGTGTGAAGTTTGCTTGTTCTCCCCATGTTCATGTGGGTTTCTTCCAGGTGCTCCGGTCTCCACTACAGTCCAAAGATGTGGTTAAACTAAATTGGCCGTACTGTATGAGTGTGTGTGAATGAGTGTGTATGGGTGTTTCCCAGTACTGGGTTGCAACTGGAAGGGCATCCGCTGTGTAAAACATTTGCCGGAATTGTTGGTGGTTCATTCCGATGTGGCTACCCCTGATAAATAAGATACTAACCCGAAGGGAAATTAATGAAAGTAAATTTTTAACAAATTCGCTTCAGTATATTACAGTTAAAAACATTTAAAGAATTGTTGTGAAATACAATGCTTTTGTAATATTTATAAATGTCTTTCCCATTACTGTCACTTTTAATCAGTTTAATGCATCCTTGCTTAAAGGCATTGTTCTTTCAAAAAAGCAAATTCTGCCATCATTTACTCATTCTCTGCTTATTTCAAACCTCTTTGAGTTTTGAGTTTTCCCTTCATTTTTTCTGTTGAAAACGAAGGAAGATGTACTGAAGAATGCTGGAAAAACAGCCATTGACTTCCATAATATTTGTGTTCCTGCTATGAATGCAAATATTTGCTTTTTCCAACCTTCTTTAAAATATCTTGTTTTGGTTTCAACTGAAGTAAAGAGATTCAGATGTTTAGAACCACTTGAGTGTGAATAAATGATGAGGAAACTTTCATTTTATTTTTTGGTGAACTCTCTTCAATGCGTGTTACTGCATATTTGAAAGGCAGTTTCTAATGTTACAAGGGCTTTCTGCTTCAGACTAATACTGTTCTTTCTGTTGAACATTCTTGTATTGAATATGAAAAATGCGTATTGACAAGCAAATCAGCATATTAAATAGATTTTTGAAGGTTCATGTTTCAATAGTAAATAAAAAATTCCATATTATTACTCTTTCCAATGTATCAAATACCCAACAAGTACGCTTATTTTAAAAACTTAATTTTGTACGTTAGTTTGTATATTTTCTGCATTTTTAATAGCAGCACAGGACTCTTAAACATTCTTAGCACTCGTATTCATACACTGTACTTTTTTTTCTTAAATAGGTTTTAGATTGGTCTGTTGATCTCACCTTTTCACCTGGACATCCTGTGTTATTTCATTTGTTAAATGTATTCCTCACAGCTAAGAATTGCTGATTTCTTCAACTATGAGATTATCATAAAGTAAATAAGCTATAGGACCGAACAGCCCCACCTTATCCACATCCCCATACCTTTCACTGGCAGACATACAGTAAGCAAATTCTGCCCTATAGAGTCAGTGCATTTATAGTCTTATCGCAGATGGCCAGCCTGTCCACTCTGAAGAGAGAGCGCCGTTTCCTCGCCAGCCCTCTGCCACAGAAAATAGGCCAGTGATGTCAATGCCATGTTCAAGATTTCCACATACTAATGATGTTACCACAGGGAGCAGTTTAATCCCAATGCCACGTCAACGTAGCCTGCAAATCAACATCCGATTTACCTGCAGGATTAAAGGGTTATTTTAAAAACGATCTTGGCAATGAGAAATAAGTCTGAGGGTGGTGATTCCATATGACTAAGGCTTGCAGTTCTGCACCAGATGTCATCATTTCACATTTGGTCTTACTGTATTTTTATCCTTGTTTTGTTTTTTTGTTTTTTAAATCCTCCTGCGTCTCCAAATCGCTGATTTCTACTTGCCCCAGCTTTTTTCTCCCCCTCCTCCTGTTTTCCTCCTCTCTCCGGTGAACGGGGCTATATATATAACAGACCCTGCTCAACTGAAGTTATTCTTACAGCTGCTGAGAAAGAAACCTATGAAAATTTAATAGCAAAAAAGCTGCAGTACATACTGGGGCTTTCAGAGCTCTCAGACATGCAGAAAGACTAAAGGAGCGGACGGAGAGGAAGTAGGACAGATCAAGGGAGACAGAAAAAGGCACATGGAGGATAATGATGAGGCATGGCTACAAAATGCCATTGTATATTGCAGATATTGCTGGCTCTTTCATTAATTGCTTTTGTAAATTGCTTTGGATAAAACTGTCTGCTAAATGAAATATTGTATGATTTTAGACATTAACATCAATGGAACCATTTAATAACAGGTTCTTATGAGTTTTAGAATTTTTAAAATATTCTTCATGCTAAGAAAAATAAAATGGTTCTTTTAAAGTAATTATTTTAAGTAGTTTAATGTAAATATGTGTTGTGTTTGACATTTGGTCAAAATTTCAAGGTTTTTTCGTTTTTCACGTCACAATAAAATCCAAATTAATTAGATGATCCAAATATTGGATGATTTATCTTTTTATTGTTGTTATTATATACTTTATTGTCCCCTAAGGGGACATTTATTGTGGACTCAATGAGCAGCATTTCAGCATAGCCTGATACAATAAAAAATATTAAAAACAAGGTATCAGAAGTCAATATTCATCCATATTCATTATATGGAAGAGAATAGCTAGCATTCTAATAACAAATTTTGGTTAGCCTCTTAATATAAAAACCATGATTTCGTAATTTTCTAAACACCAAAATGTGCAGAGATTGTAATATCATCTGCATTATTCCTAAAGCAGCACTTGTGGGCTGTTTCCATCTGGGCTTTCATAGCCTGGGCTCCTTCCCTAGAGGCGGCCAGTGGAACAGTGCCACACAAGATGGCTGCCCATTTGTTCCTCTCTGCAGTGGCAGGGTGCAGTGGTGCCGAGCGCCCAGCTGTGCCCACCACAGATGAAGCAGCCCCGGCCAGATGCTTGCCAGTCTCAGGTTGCACATCGCATGGTACGTGGTGTCCTAAGATCTGCCACTGCTGCTGTCAGAGATCTCCTCCTCCTCCTGTTAGTGGGCTCAGATTTCCAGTTCACTTTATAAATATACCCAATAAAAATATTGAGTCTTGGGAAGACAAGTGCAAAGACAACCAGATGAACAAACTGTATTCTCAGCTGGAGAAAGAAAAAAAAAACAATGTTTGGATGTTTGCCTGATGGTTTTGACGGGGCTGTTTTCTGCTGTTTCAGAGCAATGATGCTGCAGGGAGTGCATGGAACTGGATGTACTTCATCCCGCTCATCATCATTGGCTCTTTCTTCATGCTCAATCTTGTGCTGGGTGTGCTGTCAGGGTAAGGAGCATCTCTCGGGGATTGTGAGCTGTTCTAACATTCATTTCTCATGTTCTTTTAGGTTCACACTGTCAGCGCATTGTCTAATTTGTGCATGACTTTCCTATATTACAGATACAGTGCTCAAAGTAAATGAGTACACCCCATTATGAAAATGTACCTATTTTGTGATTGTGGAATTGTCATTTGTTGGCAGTATATAATTGACCTATTACACTTATTTTTGTAAATCTTGTGGATGAATAGATGAAACATCTGTATTATAATTAGAACGTATAAATATAGTACAAATATTCATATGGGGATTTTTTTTATAACCTAAAACGTTAACAATGAATGTTTATTTGATAAATGGAATTTTATACAAACAATGCAAGTTTTTTTAATTATTATTTTAATATATTTTCCACAATTTTCATTTAGTTTTAAAATAAATATTTTTTTTTGTTGAGCTAATGCCAGGACACCCTTGAATTCTGATTCTGATGAAATAAAAATTAAAATGAGGGCAACAATTAAGTCATAAATCCAGTGATTCTAATGATCTCAGTGTGACCAAAAATTAACTGGCCAGTGTATCTCTAATTATCTAGTGTGTATGCTCTTTATGCCATCGTCTGTAGATGAGCATTCATTTTCTTGCATGTGTGCAACGCAGAGAGTTTGCCAAAGAAAGGGAGCGTGTGGAGAACAGGAGCGAGTTCCTGAAGCTGAAGCGTCAGCAGCAGATAGAGAGAGAGCTGAACGGATATCTGGAGTGGATCTGCAAAGCAGGTAAATGCCATAGAAAGAGCCATTAAATACTCCAGAGAGCAGCTAAAGCCAAGAATACAGATAGTAGCTTGTCTCCTTTGATACGGATGTCTTTACACATGTACATCTCAGTCTTGGAGCGTGCTGATAATGTAAGAATTGTTGCAGAAGGCACGTGTTAAACACAAGCAATTGTCCCCGTTCATCATTTTTGCAGTGGTTTGATTCGAATCTTGTTTGTTTGTGTCTAGAAGAAGTAATTCTGGCTGACGAGGACAATGACCCAGATGACCGAATGCCCTTTGACGGTATTTACATGAACTCCTCCATCCTTCCTTCCTTTTCATCCCCCCTCTTCTCCTTTTTTGGTCCCTCATTGGGACTAGGTGTTGATTTCCCATTGTAAAGGAAGAGAGATATCAATAGCATGTTGGCTTTGCTGAGGGAGTGATATTGTATACTTCATGTCCATAAGTGCAGTTAATGTTGTGTTCATGAGCACTTTTACAGTACATGTATGTACTTGGACCGTCTATCTGTAGCTCACAGCAGACATCAGATTTTTCTATTATTCATATGGTTAACATGCTACACTTTCTAACAGTCTCATATTTTCTATCCATCTATTTTATGTAATGTCTATCTGCCATATTAAGAAAAGGAAACAGATAAGTTGCTTTATGTATAAATCAGATTTTATAATCTGTAAATAAAATGAAAAGTTTATGGTCTTGTATTTTAGTCCCCTTGTATTTTATTCCCCCAAATGAATAATGCTGTAAATAATGTTTAGCATTGTATAAACTGCAGTATAATACAAGCTGCAGCATGTTTCAGATTGTTCTGGAAAATATGGTGTTAAATATGCTGTGATTATTATGTTGCAACTGAGTGATTTTGGTTTGTTGTACACAGGCTCAAGGAGGAGACCCACGATCAAGAAGAGTAAAACAGACCTACTGGATGCAGAGGATGGAGATGGAGATATAGGTGCGCTTGAGGATTAATTAAAAACATACACACCAGTACACTTATTAGGGGCTGATATGGCATAAAACCTGTAGGCTATATATATTTATTTTGAAAGACATGGTTTATTTAAAGGTTAATTCAACATGAAATTAAAAATTGTGTCACTATGTGCTCTCATCTATCTTTGTAGATGAGAATAGGAATTCTCATTTGAGAATTAAGGAATCGGAACCTTAACCTCATATTTCTCCATGGGGATTGTTCCTGTCATTTACTATAATTGGTATACACTGTAGTGGGGTCCATCTATAGTGGGGTCCAAAAATCAGACATATTAATCGGAATTAATACTTAAAGTGTATTGAGTCTAATTTCCCGCTGTTTGTGTTTTCTGTTGTTTTCCTCTCCATCAGGTTCTCCATTTGCACGGGGCAGTCTGAAAAGCTCCAAATTGGAGGGGTCTTCCTTCCATAAAAAGGAGCGTCGGCTGAGATTCTTCATTAGGCGTATTGTGAAGACTCAAGCATTCTACTGGACTGTTCTGTGTCTGGTGGGACTCAACACACTGTGTGTGGCCGTGGTTCATTATGACCAGCCCGAAACGCTCTCCGACTTCCTTTGTAAGTCTGTCCATTCACCTGCATGTATTTGCTGATTTTTTTGTATTTTCTTTTGCAAAATATGTTTAAAGTCCATTTCAAACCAAGGCCAGAAATGATAAAGAAATAGCTCTGAAAATCAACCCGCAACTATAACGCTAATGACACAGTGAAATAATACTGTTAAAAACATTGGTACGGAAGCATTTTTTAAGTTTTGTCATTCACATACAAAACTGCAGCATGTAAGGAATAATGTAGTTGTTGTCGCAGAATAACAAAATGACAATGTGATCCATCAGGTTCTTGTATCTTGAAGTGATTTATTTTGTGATATCATGTACATTATCCCTGCAATCATGGGCTACCTCCTAGGAGTAAATAATTCAACATAAAATATAAAGCTTTGTTTAAATATGTCATTATTTTAGAAAACACAATGCTTGTTCAAATGAAAAGAGTTGCAAATAAGCTGCTTTTAAACGAGACAACTGAACCAATTTCTTTTATAAGAAATAATTATTATTTGGAATAAGAGACGTGAAAGGTTGCAGTTGTAAATCCTTATTTATTATCTAATAAATTATTAATGTGTACAAAACATTTTATAATGTGCTGGCATTTTTGTGACCCAAGGTTTATCAAATTAAATGTTTGCTTTATTTAGTTGTCCTTTGTAAGTATGTTTTTTTTCTCTTGCTGTTTATTTTTCTGTTCTTAATCCAGACTTTGCTGAGTTCATCTTTCTGGGGATCTTTATGTCAGAGATGTGTATTAAGATGTATGGACTGGGCACCAGACCTTATTTTCACTCCTCCTTCAACTGTTTTGACTGCATTGTGAGTTTTGCTTGTCCTTTCTTCTATAATTATCTGAACACGTTATACAAGTTGTACTAAAATTGGTTTATGTAGCTAAAGAGTTTGTTTAATACATAATGCTTTGCTAATAAAGCTTTTCAGTTTTTTGAATGTTTTGATTGATTAATATCAAATGCAAATTGCATCATAAGTTTTAATATGGATATTTGTGTCTGAGGATATTTTGCTCTGTAAACATGTCTTGTTTTAAGTATATTATATATTTATATATATTTTTTTTTAAATAAAAGCTAAACAAAGGATATTGGATATAGCAGATATTGGTCGGGTGGTTTTGATTTTGTGGCTTGCTGTTATTGAATGATGTTTAAATTGGTGTTTTTATGTGTGTGCCTTTGTGTGTGTGCGGTACAGGTCATTTGTGGCAGCATTTTCGAGGTGCTCTGGGCTATGATCCAACCAGGGACCTCATTTGGGATCAGTGTGTTACGAGCTCTCAGGTTACTGAGGATCTTCAAAGTGACCAAGTGAGTCTCTAATGTCTCAAGTCCCATGTCTGTCTCTCTGTCCCAATCTTTTGTCCACTAGAATTTCCACTTTAGCATGTCTCAAGTGTCTTAAACATCTCACCATTTCCCTTTCTCAGGTATTGGGCGTCTCTGAGGAACCTGGTGGTGTCTTTGCTAAATTCCATGAAGTCCATTATCAGTTTACTCTTCCTCCTTTTCCTCTTCATTGTGGTCTTTGCTTTGCTAGGGATGCAGCTGTTTGGGGGACAGTCAGTATAAAATACTTAAATACTGTTTTGTTTGTAATTTTATTACATTTTGTTGTAATTTTATGTCATGTTATCTTTTGTTTCCTTTTTGGTTCTGCTCTGTCCATAAAATATAATCTAGAAATATAACCACAGTTTATTCTCTTCAGGTTTAATTTTGAAGCCGGCACACCACCAACGAACTTTGATACTTTTCCTGCAGCAATAATGACAGTGTTTCAGGTGAGTAAATGTGCCTGTCAAACAGTGAGCAATCATTGATTGCATTGATCGAGGATTGACCTTTCTCTCCTTTTCATCAGATCCTGACCGGTGAAGACTGGAACATGGTCATGTATGATGGGATTGAGTCTCAGGGTGGAGTTAAAAAGGGCATGGTCTTCTCAGTCTTCTTCATCGTTCTTACGCTCTTCGGCAACTGTATCCAAACAATTTTCTTTTTTTTCAAATGCACCAACAGTAACAGCTGTAAATTTAGATTCAGAGTTATGCAGCTATTTTTTGATAAACAATTTGTAGTATAATCTAATTGCACACGCAGACCTTTTGCATGCCTAGTGTCCTTGCATAGCTGATGTAGTATTGTACACGTTTGCCTTCAATTTATGTAGTATTTATTGTCTCAGAATGTTGATTTGGAGTGTTTCAAGTTCAGGTGAGGAAAAGAAAGTCACGTCTACTCTCAGAACAAACAACAAAAAAATAAACACATCAGATCTACAGTGCTCAGCATATATGAGTACACCATTCACAAATCTCTCATTTAAATAAATATTCTCTATAGGATGCTTTACAATATTATATTTGTGCATATACATTAGTTTAGTCAGTACTGAAGCAAAACCTGGAGCTAATCTAACACAATAACTTACAATAATGGTTCAAAAATTAGTAGCCCAAATGTATATGTTAGGGAAAAATATTAAATAATATGTTCAAAAATAGCAAAAATTATAAAATGTTGTTGAAATGTTGTATTTTTTTTTGTAATATTTTGCATTAATTTAAATGTATTATCTTTCCATTTCTAAAGATGTTCTGTGACTAAAATATTATTTTAATAAATATATCTGTTTAATAAATTTTGTTCAAATGCACCAATATATTACCCATATTCACTGAGAAATGTATAAAAATATTCATTTTCAAAATGGGGTCTACCCATTTATGCTGAACACTGTATATAAAGGCTTTTTGTCTGAGAATGTTTGTACTAAGGTTTTAGGCTATAATTGTATATGCTACTTCACATATACTATAATGAAGAATAGATGTTTGAATTGACTACGATACAAAGTTGACTAAGATTCAAATTGCCTTGCTCTGCAGCAAGGTTTAGGAATGATTTAGGAATGAGGATATAAATACATAAACTTCAAGTTCAAAAGGCACATTTGCAACATTTCGTTTTTTTTTTTTTATTTGACAAAAGCTTTTGTTATATATTGTGCACACATTAACTCATACATCTTCATGACCAGTTGTCAATATATTATGCTTAATATAATTATATACATAATTTGGTTAAACTTAAAATGAAAATGGGAAAGTGAAAATGACACATTTAAATAAAAATAATTATTATGATAACAAAAATTTTATGTAATAATTATAGATGATACATAGATAAATATACAATATCCATATTTAATTATCTATATTAATGTGTTTATTAACTATATCAATTAAATAGTTAATAAAAAAATAAGTGGGCACTAGGCAGTCTCGCATATCCCCTTGTCTCTCTCAACTAGAAATCTTTGGATTTCATTTTCACTACAGGTTTTCTTTGAAAACTGGTGGCACTGTTGAGATGTGCTGAATTTATGATCTGATATGTCCAGTTCATTTTGTGCTATAAAAACCCTAAAAACATTTGCTACGGTGCATTGCTGTGATTGTATTGATGTATAATTGACTGTACACCAGTCACCCAGTAATGTAAAGTTCCTTTACTCATCTGCAAACAGACACACTGCTCAATGTGTTCTTGGCTATCGCTGTGGATAACCTGGCCAATGCACAAGAGCTGACCAAGGTAAACGCTCACATGTTGACGAACAAGCATATGTTTTAACAAACTTAATTCACGCACAACTATTCTCAAATAAAATGTTTGTTTTGTTTTATTTATTTACTTTATATACTAGGATTTTGAGGCCTTGACAAAACTGCATGTGGTGTGCTTGTGTACGTTGTGTAATTTTTCTGATTCAAACATGAATCTTTTTATGTCAGTGCATTAATTTTCTTTTCTTTTGTTTCTCTTGTGGAGGTCCCTGTTCTCTGGCAGTCAGTATGATGACTCTTAGTGACCACATTTCTGTCAGACTGTTTATCCTTCACACTCCCACAGACCAGCGCGCATCACATATTAACCAATATGCTTCATGTTTCTCTCCATGTATAGGATGAACAGGAGGAAGAGCAGGCAGCCAATAAGAAAATGGCTCTTCAGACAGCCAAGGAAGTGGCTGAGGTCAGCCCTCTGTCTGCAGCAAACCTCTCTATTGCAGCGTGAGTATCTCTCTCTCATCTCTCTCTCTCTTTGTCCTTCTGCCATATTTTTTTCTATTATATATGTGTGTGTTTTTTTATATTTGTTTTCATGTGTTCAGACTCTTTACAGCTCTTGCCAACCACATAATCATAATCACACTGGTTCTTTTAATGCACTATGCAGCACTTGTTGTAATTTGTTATTTAATAATTAAATGTTAAATGGATAGTTCACCCTAAAGAACTATGATCGGGTGAATTATGTCTGTAAATGAATGTAAATTAAGCCCAGATGGGTAATAATGATTCATCTGTAGTCATTTAAATTTTGGGGTCAGCAATTAATTTTTTCAATATTTTATTTTTATATGACTTTGAAAGAAGTCTCTTAGGTTCATTAAGGCTTCAAAAAATATTAAAATTCAAAAATATAGTTACAGTAATATTGTGATTTTTCTTTTCTTTTCTTTTTTTATTAAAATCACTCTTTATAATACATTTATATTAATAAAATGTACTGTAATAGATTCATATACTGGCAAAACAGAATTTTTGTCTAGTACTCCAGTGTTGGTCGTTCATAAATCAGTGGAACGCATCTTTGATTAATCAAAGTACTGATTTTTTTTTTCCAAAGGACAAAAGAAAAATTGACCCCAAACTTAAACTCTACATTTTTAGCACATTCAAAAGGTACCACAACCCAGGTATTTAAAGTTCATATTATTCGTAAACTCAAATATATGTTACATTGTAACCTTCTGTAAACAGAAGTCGGTAACTGACAATTTAAAAGATACTAACTGGATTTTAACAACTTGTTTTTTGTTATGTTTTGTGTAATTTATCTGTAATGTAATCCTTTGTCCACCATCTCACAACTTACTCGCTGACCGATTGAAGATTCGTCTGTGTATCCAAGCATTTGTTAGGAAAAGAAGAGCGAATCAGGGAGAAAAAAAAAAGAAATGTGTGTGCCAGTGAGCGTGTGAATGCGGGTGAAGAGCAAAGAGATGTTCTGTGTTTCTCACATGCTGTTTCCCTCCTCAGCGTGACAGTAAACTCTGAGCGTCTTGATGCAACAGAACACTTTCTAGACTGGTATTTATTCATTTATACTCTCTCTGTTCTTTAAAAAAACGCCTCTCTGTTCGCCCCACACCTCCCACTCTTCTTCCATCAGCCTTTTTTTCGACGTGTGCATTTCCTCCTCGGTTTCTCTGTGCTGCTCCCCGCTCTGTGCTCCAGACCGCTGGGTGGGATGGGACGGGTTTGTCACTCCTCGTCTCTTCTTCTCTCTTCATCCCGCTACTCATCACCTGCTGTTCTCCTCTTATCTCCTTTACTCGCTCTCTTTCACATGCTTTGCTCCAAGGGTTGGGCGCCTGTGATGTGTTCACTCCCAGAATTATTATAGTTATTTTCTATCTCTCTGTGTGTGTGTGCGTGCGTGTGTGTTTGTGTGTGTGCGCGTGTGTGTGTGTTTTCTGAGTGAGTGACCCAAGCGATGCAATCATCCTCTTTAACAAATGGTAGCTGGTAGCTTGTAGGTGGGCATTTTCAGCCTGCGGTATCTGCAGCAACCTGACTTTTCCCTCTTGATGATTACTAATCTCAGATCTACTGTAAAATGTGTGTCTCTCTCTCTGTCTTTCTCTCTTTTTGTGCAGTAAGGAGCAGCAGAAGAACCACAAAGGTTGTAAGTCGGTATGGGAGCAGCGCACTAGTGAGTTAAGACGACAGACCCTTGTGAACAGCAGAGAGGCACTTTATAATGAGTTGGACCCTGAAGAACGTTGGAAGGTGAGAAGGTGCTAGGTTAAAGAGGATTGGTGAAAATGAGTTGAAATTGGCAGTTTTTGGTAACACTTTCTTTGATGGTTTCTGTTACATATTTTGCTTACTAAAAGGCCCTGTTTCCACCTGTTATTAAAGGGATAGTCCATACAAAAATAACATTTATTCAGTATTTACTCACTCTTAATTGGTTTCAAACCTTCATGAGTTTATTTCTTAGTCTGAAGGAACACAGCTGACAGGTTGATTGTAAATGTAGATCGACTCTCTGCCAACAGGAGGCACTTATGAACTTGTGACAGTAATAGTGGTTTCCCTGGTAACGGCTGTAATTAATGCAGCTCTGAGCTCTCAAATGGTGCTTTATCAGGCATTATTAAAAAGACTAACTGAGAATAATATTAATACTACAATAGTCTACATTCAAAGTGGATCAAAGAAGTTTTTTCATAATTGTCCTAAAACAAGAATGGGTAATGTTCGATAGTTTTAGAACGACTTTGATGAAAGGTGATAAACCACTTCAAATGTTGACTACTGTAGAACCACCAGTGGTCATTAGATTCCTAAAACCTATGCTGTAAATTTTACCCATGCACAAATTCTGTTTTGAAAAGGCTAAAAACATAAATTCACTGTTTAATGTAATGATTATTGTAATCAACTATATTTTTGTATAGCTTGTAAGACTTTTTTATGCAGGCCACTAATCATTTTCAGAATGGTAGGCTATAACCTAAAGTAAATGTACTTTTGGCTGGTGTTATATTATAATGCATTGTCGTTAATCATATATTAAGATGTAATATACTGTAAAAGAACAAAATAACCTCTAAACAATTATGAACAATATGCTAATAATTTGCCAAAATGACCACACCTAATTAATTATTCCTTTGTTTAGTCATATCATTTATAGTTTAAATAGGTGAACAACACCAGTAAAGTTTGAACATGTATAAGTAGGCTAAAACATCTGAATTTGTCCTGTGTTGTGTTCCTATATTTAAATATTGGTAATTTATTAAAAGCTGTCTTATTTTAAAAACAAAATATTGATATGGGAACTTTTTAAAAAAGGATTTAATAATAATAATACCAATACCAAATATACCAAAAATACTTTATATTTAAAAAATATGTAAATATATTTGTTCTTCGAGTAATTAAGTTTAAGTTGATTGGCTTTTTGTGTTTCTCATGCCTCTAGGTCTCATACTCCCGTCACATTCGTCCCGACATGAAGACTCACCTAGACCGGCCATTGGTCGTGGACCCTCAGGAGAACCGCAATAACAACACCAACAAAACCCGTCCGGGTGACGGCCAACCTCAGCATTCCCATCAGCTCTTGCACAAACAGCCCAACTTCAATGAGGCAGAGAGTGGAGGAGGTGGAGAGTCTGAATCCTGGCCCGCACTGGAAAGAGGAGACTCCACAGGGTCTCGCCGCAGTCTTTTGGGCTCTGAGCACTATGAAGAGGGTAGAGAGTCCCATCGCAGACACCAGCACAGCCAGCACTGCAGTCAGGCCCGTCAGCATCGCAAAGCCGCAGAGGAAGCTGGAGAGACCGGAGGGAGGAGACACAGGAGTAAGGCCAAGGAAAGAGGACCTGATTGTGAGCATTCAGATGGAGGAGAGCGGAAACACAGACGACATCGGCATGAGGGTGAGGGGAGGAAAGAAAGAGGGGTGCGACACCGTAACAGGAGGTGAGTGCAAGACAAATTCATCTCTGGAAGTGCTTTTTTCTGTACATAAAAGGCTCATAGTGTATTCATTTACAAAATTCTGATTTTGAGCTGTTTGCATGCAGCAGTTAACTGATGCTAAAAAGCTGATTCATTTGTCTGGATAGTAGCCACGAAGTGGTTAATTAGAATGAATTTTCACTACATATTCAAATAATTCAAAACATCTGAAGATAATGTATTTGTTTATACCACCAATCAAAAATAGTAACACAAGTAGTAAGAAGCTTTAATGTTTTAATACTGGTAATAAGAAATTATTTGAAAAGGTTTGTAAGACTGGGATGATTTTAAATATCAAAGTCATTTTCCCCACAAGCTTTTAACACAAACACCATCATGATTTGTTACAAAATAAATATTTAATAGCCAAAATTTATAACTAATAACAAAAACAAATCTGTTGTAAATTGTAAGATAATGATTATCCTTATTTTTACTTATAAAAAGGACATTTAACAATATTAGGCTATGCTTTGTAATTACCTTATATTTCTGATATTACGTATTTTATCCTGTGTTTAAAAGACGCTTTACATTAATAATTTTTTTCCCAATCAAAAGCACAATAATTTCCACTGAAATGTTTCTGTTTTCAGTACATCTGTAATGTATTGAAGTACTTTTTGCAATGAAATACTTTTCAGTTATTTTACTAATTTGATTTTAATAGACACGCTGAAAGATTTGCTTAATTCATATAAATGGCACTATAATTTGTAATAATTCATCCCAGAGCATCTCAAAGAGCACGCTGTAATCTCACTGTCCTCTTTCTCCAGGGATGGTCATAGAAGTGGCCCGACTCTCTCCACAACCCGTCCCATTCAGAAGACTCTGTCCAGGCAAGACAGTCAGTACAGCGAAGACCTGGACAATGCCATGAACAACAAGCTTGCTACCCAGCCACCTAGTAACTCTACTCCACATGATAGTCTGCTCAATCTGGCCAACACTGCCCACTCTGCCGGCCTGGCACATACTGGCACTGAGAGCAGCCTCATCCTTACCAACCCTTCCTCTACCATTGCTAATGTTGCTAGCACCGGTCACCTGGGTATGAAACCTGAGTACACTGCTGTGGACATTCCTCCCATGTTCCCCTCTAGTAATGCCATTTTACAGGGTGAGAGAAAGAGTTCAGGATAACTTTTTCAATTGGTGCATCATCTGTCTTGCTGATTTAGGTATTTTGGTTATATACCTACAGTCAATAAGAACGCCAACACAGAGCCCCTGCCAAAGAAGGAAGACACAAAGGATGATGATGATGATGATGAGAAAAATGACGGAGGGCCTAAACCCATGCCACCCTACACCTCAATGTTCATTCTGACCACCACAAACCCGTAAGTGTGGTCCACAATTTGAACAGCATAAATAAATAAATGAATAACTATGTAATTTTAATAACTGTAAAATATAAAAATTGCAAACATTTTATAATTTCAATTAATCAATTTTTTTGTTTAAAAAAACGTATTATCATTAAATCAGAATAAACAAAGAAATGGCATTTTTAAAAAAAAATGAGAAACTGAATTGGGAAAAAAGAGTAACACTTTACAGTAAGTCAACATTTGTTAACTTTTGATAATGCATCAGCTAACACAAGTTTTGCAGCATTTATTTATATGTGTTAGCATTGTGAGCTGAATGTTATTTTCACAAATGTTGTTAAAAAGTTGCATTAACAAACATAACTCTAAATTTTAATAATGTATGAGTAAATGTTTTAAATATATATAAATAATCAATTGTGTAGAAGCACCTGCTGTTATTTCTTGTTAACTAATGCTGTCATCTAATTCTAATTCATTTTATTTATAGTCAACACTATAAATAAAGCTTGATTTTATAATGTTAGCAGAAAATTGGAATTTGAGAAAAGTAAAACTAATTTCATAGGGTCCTACATTGAACCTCCTCACTGACATCTTGGCTCTAATTTGGTATGCAATGACCATCATGCTTTACCTAAAATTTAAAAAAAACATTTTTTTGGGTGAAATGGGTTGAAAAAACCTGACTTCATGACTTTAAATAAAACTGACTAGACTCACCAGGTTTTACCTATTAGTAATCAGATTTTTAATGTTCTTCGTCAGGTTGATGTGTAAATGTGTTATTAACAGGTGTGTTTTATGATCTTGTGTTTTAGATTTCGGAGATTGTGTCACTATGTCGTCACACTGAGATATTTTGAGATGTGTATTTTACTGGTCATTGCTATGAGCAGTATTGCACTGGCTGCTGAAGACCCCGTCTGGCCTGAGTCTCCCCGCAACAATGTGAGAAAAACCAACAGCTCAACATCCATGCTTCCAGTCATTAACATGTCTATTCAATCATTCCTCCAGCCTTTCGTCTATTTATTTATCATTCATTATATTCATCTTTGCATAAGTGTCCGGAATAATTTCATTACATTTTCTTGCTGACATTTTGTCCCTCTTTTGTGATTACAGGTCCTACGATACTTTGACTATGTGTTCACTGGTGTGTTTACCTTTGAGATGCTCATTAAGGTACACATCTGGCCTACACGGCGGTCTGGAGATTTTACACCTCATTCTTATTTTTATTGTGTTTGAAGATCTACGTATTGGTCTCCATGTGATGATGCAGTGTTAGAGGGTATATTTAGTTATCAAGTTTATACAGTTGTACAGGGTTCACATTATCATGGAAAACCTGGAAATGTCAAAAAGCAAAATAATAAAATAAAATTCTGAAATTACTGTTAAGAATTAATTAATAAATAGTTGTTAAAATTGAATACACATTTAACTTATGTTCTGCTTTAAACGTTTAAACAGCTCTACAAAATAAGCTTAAAGAACTTTATCATTTAATCTGGTAAATCATGGAAATGAAATTAAATGTATGTGATTTAATTATATTAACATTGACATGATTGGCTAAATGTACACTCCCTTTTAAAGTCAATATGATTTTTTTTTGGTGTTTCAATATACATTTTTAAATTATTATTTATTTGTTATTATTATTTATCTATTGTGCTATTATTTATTTATTTCTGTTAATCACATAATCACATAAAAATGTCTAAACTCTTAGGCACCACAACTGTTTACATCATTGATGACAATCATAAGAAATGATTCTTAATTTCTTCTTATTATATTTTAATAATTCTGAAGATTATGTGACTTATTGATATTCAACTTAGCCTGTTTTATGGCTTCTTCATCAATTTGATACAGCTTTAGCAACCATAAGATCTTTTTTTCCATCTTATATAAAAAAAGGAATTCTCACCCAAAACTTAGGTGCTTAAAACATTTACTTTGTGTGTTTCAGATGGTAGATTTAGGTCTTGTCCTGCATCAAGGCTCATATTTCCGTGACCTGTGGAATATCCTGGACTTTATAGTGGTTAGTGGTGCCCTGGTGGCGTTTGCCTTCACGTAAGTGTCATCAAGTCCCCAGCCTCACTCCTCTCTTCTCTCCTGCTTGCTGCCTCTCCTTGTTCTTTCCTGTCCTGCTTCCTACAGGTCAAACAGCTCTCTGCCACCCTGGAGCGCCAGCCTGATACCATACAACCCAACTCTGTCTCTCACCATTTCCTTCTCTCGACATTTCTCTGCCTTTCTCTCTTTCCCATGCATTTGGCACCTCTTGACCTATTTTCCCCTTTCCTTATCCTTCCCCACATTAAAATCCACTTCCCTTTTGGTGATTTCTCACCACAAGCCCCCATCCTGCCCCATCATGCACTATGTTTTGCCCAGTACCTACCCAGTGGGTGTGCTTGGGCCCATTTCCATGAGGGTGATGACTCTACCTGGGCACCTGTAACCCTTTAGTGCCCAGGACTCTCTGAAGCATCCAGCCACCCTCACCTCAGGTATTTCTACTCTCCATTTTCTATGCCACAGTCCTTGCTGAATCCAAATATGAGGAAAAAGGACAACAAAGTGCGAGATGTTGCACAAAAAAAAAAAAAAAACATTCAAGGGTCCATATAATAAACTTTATTTGTATCATTTTTTATAATTACATTTCTAATTGGTTAAAACTAATTTCAATACAGTTTTTCATGACTGATCTCACTGTTATAACAGGTTCAGACTGCACAATATTTCTGTGTTACAGCTGTGTCATAATATGCATTTTTGACTAAATACATTTTCATGTTGAGGACAGAAAACATGTCAGTTGCTTCACAACTAGTCATGACTTGACATTAATGATGAATGTAATTTCATCGAGAAGGAGGAATTAGTGAAACAAGAGCATAAAACAGCTTTGTTAACTCTTCCTTCTCACTATATGAGATAAAATGATTATTGAGTTCTGATATACTCAAAAAAAAACAGATTGTAAAAATCAGACTGATATCATGTTGTCTGAACCTGACATAAGTTTAGTTCAAACCAAGGATGATAACCATGCTGATATGTACAGTCATTATAGACTACATTTAGACTTTAGAATTGTTGTTTTTAATGGTGCTGTATAAATTAAGTTGAACTGAAAATTGCAGCACATTCTTATAGTAGCCATGCTATAGCCATGCTCCAGGTATTGCAGTTGACAGTTGTATTTATAGTTATTGATGTTAGCGTGACCAACCCTTAAAGCAGATTTAAACAGAGTTGTGGATCTATACAGGTATATTTAAAACTTAAATATTGTGATTGTCTGGTCTCTTTGCATGTGAAATGAGATGCAATGCTTATTTGCAGTTGAATTCAGTATTTTGTCTCTATATCTGAAAACAAGCCACGCAAACTGTTCTGAATGGACCAAATCTGGTACTGTGTCTTGTTAAACAAACTGCCATAAATAAAGCCAGGAACAAAAGGGAAGAGATTTAGGATTGGCAATCAGGATAGCTGGCAAGAAACAACAGGAATGATGGCGAACGGCTGTTCCAGGTTGTGTATTTGATCCCAGCAGAAGCATTCAGCTCATCTACAGGTCGGAGAGAGTTATTAATAAGAGGGAGAGGTCAGAAAGGTGCATCTGTTACTATAAAACTGGAAAAAAGTGCATGTGAAGGTCTATTTTCCAGGCTTAGTAAACAGCATGTGAGCGAATTCTAAGAATCGAAATGTCGGAGAGCCAAGCATGAATGGAAGAAATATGAACTGAAATCAATTGTTTCTCTTCCTAAAATAGCAGAATCCGAATGCTTTGACATGGTAATATTATATGGTCCTGTGTATGTGTACATCCTGAACAACTGTAAATCTGATTGCACACAATGTCTTTTCCTCAAGAAAAGTCCACATGCAATGCAGTTCTGTACCGACTCGGCCTATTAGGTGGACATACACACGACTAATGATATGTACCTTGCATTTTAAAATGATGTGACCAAGCAATGCAAAAGTGTAAAATATCCGGAAATAATTTTGCACAGCATAGATGCTTATGCGGAGCCTGATGCTGAATTTCCCATTCTCAATGAATGGCTTTAAATCAGCCTTATTGTATTTTAGAGACATATAGTTTTCAACTAAAAACAGAAAATGTTAAACGTGTTTTAATCATAAAAACACGACAATGGTGGTTTTGAAGGCCTGTAATGGCAACCTTTTGAAAACAAAGGAAAACTTTTCAGTTTTTAGTACTTTGTTTTCATGTAAATGTGCCATTAAGTGTGGCCAATGTTTTGAGAGTAAAATCAAAAAGACAGAGCTTGTAAACTGCTTTGATTATCTTTCTGTGCATGATTTTCTTAAAGAACCTGCCTTGAACCTTTGTGCATTACCATTCCCTTACCGTTTGACCATCAAACCCACTTCAACACCATTTCCATTTGCACCCACATCTTCAGCTCCCGCATGAATAAGTATCTTATTAGGTGATTCATATAGAGGCATTTGGATGTGCCTGCCTTTCGCTTACAAGTGCAATGTACTTCTTGCTGTCATCGTGCGGTTCTTCTGTCATCTTTCTCGCCCTCCCTCTCTCTCTCTCTCTCTCTCTCTCACTATCACTATCTCTGATGGAGTGCTCAGAACGGCAGGCGCTCTGGGGTGACTGGCGCTCTGGGGTGACTGGCGCTCCCTGGCTGTGAGCAAGGGAACAGTTGCCATTTTTTTTGACATGGAGGAGTGTGTGTTTTTAACTGTTGACTCTATTTCGGGGAGTGACATGTTGTATTTGTGTGTATGTATTTCTGCATGTTTATTTAGTCTTTTGTGTACAGGGTCCAAAATTAATGCTAACAGAGTCCCAAATACAAGTTAATGGAATAAACTGTAGCTTTTCTGGAAATCTAAAAAAAGTTGAAATTGAGAAAATTTACAATGAAATAATCAATCTTGCAAACAATCAACCCCCCCCCCCCCCCTTTAAAATAGTCAAATATTACAAAGGAAATGTATATAGCATATTTAAGCAAATTTTTTAACTAAGCTAAAAAATAATTATTGTGCATTTTTACTATAAATAAAACAGGATTTTATTTTACTTAATTTTATTTCTACATAAGCCTCAATTAATACAAATTGATTAATTTAATTAAAAACAATCAAATATTATTAAGGAATCAATTTATTTGAAATTGCAGACAAAATGTGTCTATAAATCATCAGTTGGCATCGCAACATCAATCGATCAAAATCCCTATAATGACTAATAATTTCTCCTTTATTATTACTATTATTATTATTATTATTATTATTGTTATTATTATTATTATTATTATTATTATTATTATTATTATTATTATTATTATTATTATTATTATTAATAATAATTTCTAAAAAAAAATTTTGTTTTAAGTGCATTGCCAGCCAAAAATATTCTGGCTGAATAAATTTTCTTTTACCTTAAATTACCCACCCAACGAACTGTATCAAAAAGTTAATTTTGCACCCTGTTTTGTATAATTGTATTTTCGTATTTCAGTGGTTTTAAGTGTTCACACTAGATTAGGTGTCCACATATAAACCAAACTAGAAGCTCTGCCATTATTTTGTGATATGTATTCTCTGTCTCATATTGATGTTTTTCCTGCTTGAAAACCCCATTCTTTCCCTGTGCCTTTTTTCCTGTCTCTGTCTCTGTTTTGTGTCTTTGTATATGTCTCTGGCTCTTTCTGTCTCTGTCTCCCCGTTTCTGATCATCTCTCAACATCTACAGCGGAGGAGGCGGTGGGGAAGGAGAGGGGTAATGTCTCTTTCTTTCTCCCTTTCCCCTCTGTTTGCTCTTATTGCCTGTCTTTCTCATCACACGCCTGTCCTCTCCTTCTATAGACTGATCTGTCTTGTCCAAATGTCCGTCCAAACGTCCCTCTCTCACACATAGGACACAAACCAAGGGCGTAGTCATGTCATTCTTTTAGCTCGGTCTCACAGCTAGTCAACTCTTGGTTCATGGCTACAGTATGTGGACACCTAAATGTGTTAACATACGTGTTTGTGTCTATGTGGTCCTTGTGTGCGTCTCTTTGTTTCTGTGTCCAACAAGTGTGGTGTGACTGATAAAATGCAGGTAAAATGATTATGAATACCAGAGTTATTCAGTGAAATAAGTCGCTTGTTTATTTTGAAGAGGTAGCTTTTTAAATTGACGTGTCTTTTGGATATTTAGGATATGTTTATTTAGGATATTTTGATAGGGCATTTCAATATAAAATGACTGCTGCTGTCTATGTTATCAAGTTCGTCAACTCTTTATTGCTAATACTTTGTCATTTTTAATTATTGTTAGCAGTTTTGGTAATTAGTACGAAGGACAATTACATTGGTAATTTTAATTAGAGTTGAGGATGTTTTGTATTACATTAAGTCATAATTTAATTTGTTTGTATGAATACAATTTTGTATTATATTTTAAGTTTATTTTAGTTTCACTTTTTAATCATTTTCAATTTTCAACTGGAAGCAGTTTCTTTTATTTTCTTTCATTTTTTTCTATTTGTTTTCTTTCTTCCTTTTATATAGCGGTTGACCTGTTAACTTAACATAAATTATTAACTTGTTTTGTAGCTTTTGTAATTAAAAGCTTTTGTAGTTGGTGCATTTTATCAAATGACTGGACACGTAAGGTGGTTTCATGGAATGACTCACCTAACATTACAGACTAACACAACTACATCTGGACATGATAAAAATCAACAGATTAGAGCAATGCACTTACAGAGTGATTCTCAGTGGCATATTGAGACATAGTGGAAATGTCTCCAAATTGCAGTGAAACAAGACAACATGGAATGCATTAGGACCTCTTAGGACTGGACAGGGTCTTTGCCCAGAAAGATAACACCATAATGGGATTACAGACAATCAAACCGCTCACCTCCTAGAAGGGCACTGTCTAATTGAGATGCATATCACCATTTTGATGAACGCAAGATTCAATTAGGCAGTCTATTTATTGCGGCAAAAAGTCAGCTGAGAGAGAGAGAGAGACTGCAGAACTACAAAGTTCAGAAAAGCAGATGCCAGTGGTCACTATGCTGAGAATAAAGATTACAAATACATTCACAGGCAGAACTAAAAGCAGCAAATCGGTTGGCTTCTGTAAAGCAACATGAGATAAGATAAAAGATAAAAGACAGAATTTAAAAAATTTAATAGTTCTTCTATTTGTGTTTTTTTTTCACTGTTAATGCGCAGTTAATACTGTGAGTACATGCATCACAACATAGATTTAGGCCTTTAAGCGTTTGGCTTTTTACATAACACAATGTAGATAGCACAGCACTACATAAGCAGTGCAAAAAACTATTCAAAGTATATGTGAGTTGTGCTTATATTGTATTTTTGGTTATTAAGCACAATACAGTATGCACACGCTGTCTGATGTCCTAATTCGTCTACTATACACATACTTTATAGTCTTGGCACAAAAACCAGCCAATGAATAGCAACCGATCTCTTGCCTAATTCCTCAGTGTTTGAGGGAAGAAAATATAAAATGGTATTGTAAATGCATGTATGAAGAAGAGATCATTCTTACCTTTATAATCCAAAAAGTTCATTCAGGGGTAAAAACAACAACAACAACAGCAACAAAAAGTCAGCAATATATAATTTGAGCGTGTGAAATTCTGTAATCTTTACATAATCAAGTATGTCCATCCAGTTAGTGACACTGGCACTGAAAAATATGCAAATAAGGACATTAACTCAGCATTTAGGAAGCATCAGGTAAATTATGAGCAATATAAAACAGGAAGTTAGCAGGGTTCAGTTTACCATTGGGTTAACTGTCCCAAAGGGTTTGTACATTTGCCACACAAAATGGCAATTTGATGTGATAACGCTTAGAATAATCTCTGGTGTGTGTTTACACATTAATATGGCTTAAAATGCATATCACTGTGTGCATTTATACCACCAGTTTCAAACATTTCCAGACTAGAGCTTGCTGGAAGTTCGGTTTCGCTTTAGTGTTGGATTTGGATTTTAGTACATTTTGTTAGTTTTTTATTTGTATGTATTCATTTTGTGCATGTAGACTAAATCCATCTGAATCGCAGACTCCAGCAAAGCTTCAGGTCTCCATTGCCCTGAAGATGAAGTGCTTATGGTCATATGCCTGTGCCATGTGACATGCTGTACTATGGTATGACAGTATGAGCTCTAAAGCACTGATCATGAGATCATGATGAAGGAGGAGGCATGGCAACTAACTCTAGAGTACAAGCTGTCACCATAACAATGAATTCACATGCAGAATAGCACTGCATGTTTACAACTCTTACTATTAAACAGATACAGTTGAAGTCAGAATTATTAAGCCTCTTGAATTATTAGCCCCCCTGTTTATTTTTTTCCTCAATTTTTGTTTAACAGAGAGAAGATTTTTTCAACACATTTCTAAACATAATAGTTTTAATAACTAATTTCTAATAACTGATTTATTTTATCTTTTCTATGATGACAGTAAATAATATTTATTAGATATTTTTCAAGACACAATTTTGTTCTGAAGACAATAGAAAAAAATATATAGCTTAAAGGGGCTAATAATTTTGACCTTAAAATGGTTTTTAAAAAATTAAAAACTGCTTTTATTTTAGCCAAAATAAAACAAGTAAGACTTTCTCCAGAAGAAAAAATATTATCAGACATACTGTGAAAATTTCCTTGCTCTGTTAAACATCATTTGGGAAATATTTAAAAAAGAAAAAAAATTCAAAGGGGGTTTAATCATTTCAACTGTATGTGTGAATGTTTGCTATAGTCTCAGCCTAAGACGGCATGCCCACAAACCACCCACAGTCCGTTCTCTAACTGTCTGATGGATATTTAATGCACATTTCAGTAGTCCTTTCAAACAGGATTTTATCAGTCCACTTTACCAATCAGTCCACCTGTCCACTAACCAAGTTATGTGAAAATACACAAAATTAAACACTTTTAAGGAAAGAATCTGTAGATTTTCCCATGCGTACCATGTTAGTGGCATCAGTTCTTTGAGATTTCTTTTAGCCAGAAGCATGCAGTATATTCCTTTTTGCTGTTTTGGATTTGTCTGCGAAGGATCAATATTTAGTATTAAATTTATTATTCACAAATAGCTCCATGTAAAAATATCAACTAATTAGCATATTTTTACTTTATAAAGCGGATTAATGCCTGCCTTGTTTTTCAGCAGCCTTGATCATTTTTTAATTTAAGTACAGTATATGTAAAATCATTTAGGTATATGCCATGAATGAAACTAACCAGCTACAACAATTTTGATTTGAAATATTTGAACATTTGGATAAAATTACAAAGGTACAGTAATGTTACTTTAAGGCTTTAATGAGAGCAAGAGTTTCAATTTCAGGAAGCATGCAAAGTGCATAACTAAATTAAAAATCACTGTAAATGATCACGTAAAAATACATATTACTTTTTATAAATGAATATTTATTTTCTGGTATTTAAGTCACTTTTAATGAATACACCTCTTCCTTTTTATTTTTTTTCTATCATCATCACATGCTGGAACAATTTAAAGCAATGTCTGTAAAATTTTATTTTTATTATTGTAAAATAAAATAAAAATGTGTTCAAATGCAATATTTTTGACATAATTTGCATGTTTCTCAATATTTATTTTGACAATATTTTGTAATGTAGGTTTTTCACTTGGATCGTTGCTAAGTGCAGTTACTTACAGTAAGTTTACTTTGTGCAAGCTGATGACTTCAACAAAAGCATATATTAACTTTGAAGATCACAGTATGTCTGTCTTTTAAAGGCTTATACAGTAAGTTATCTCTAAATATAAATTCTCCCATAGAGAAAACGGACGAGATTTTTACTTCCAGAACCACTGTTGCACTCAGTGGTGGTTAAACATAGAAATATAGATACTTCCAGCCCTAAACATCACATAAAAACAAAAGGGACTGTGGGTGGTTCTTGGCCTTAATAAACTGCAGTGATGATCAGACCTTTTGCTGCAAGTCAAAGGTCTGGCTCTATATTTTGCCTATATGATAAGCTTATACATTGTTAAGAGTTTTGTTGAGTGATGTAAATGGGTAAGTGAACAAAGCAGATGTATGGGTGTGTGGATGTGCACAAATACAGTAATTCACAAACTTGCATCCTTGTTTCTCTCTTTATACTGTGTGTGTCTCATATTAATGTATTTCTTCCTTCAAACTCCCTTTCTTCCCCATGTCTTTGTGTGCGTGTGTGTGTGTATGTGTGTGTGTGTCTGATTCCTCTCTCATCTCTTCAACTGCTCACACCTTCAGCGGAGGCAGCGGGTAATGTCTCTCTCTCTCTCTCTCTCTCTCTCTCTCGCTCTCTCTCTCTCTCTCTCTCTCTCTCTCTCTCTCTCTCTCTCTCTCTCTCTCTCTCTCTCTCTCTCTCTCTCTCTCTCTATCTTTGTCTTACTTTTATTCTTAATGCTCGTCCTGGCAATTACACAGCTTTCCTCTCTTTCTTTTTTGGATTTGTCTCTGTGTGTCTGCAAGTCCCCCATCTCCTTCTATCGCTCTGTCACTGTGTCTGTGTTAAGCACCCGTGGACGATCATTCAGATAGGGGGTTTGAGAGGTCCCTCACCTCTGCACCCGTCACTCTAACAGCACTTCTCTCTCTGATGGACGCTTGTTTATGCTTGACAGTGTGTAACCACATCTGCTGAGAGAGCAGAATTTGGCACGACACTGGAAATCTAGAGCACTGCCCTCTGTCCTTGACACTGAGACAGACAATGAGAAGAAAGGACAGGGAAAACGATAAAGATGCAAATTATATACGTACATGTTTTACCAGGTTATAAATCTTTAAGACATCATCAAATTTCTGAATACAATTTGAGACCTTATTCCTTCAAGAGCTTGAAAAAAAGAGTGGTTTGCAATTTATGAACACATTTGTATTATTGATCAAACTAAATGTTGTTATTATATTTTAAATTGTAATATACAGAAAAAGCATATACAAAAAGTTGATTTGATGGTGCTTTTGTCAAATATAGACTGAAATACAGCCTCAATGTTTTGCTCATTAACCATAAAACCTTTCGAAGTAATTCCTAATAATAATAGTAAAAAATCGGGCCTCACTGTTGTTATGTAATGTTAAAAGTTCATCAAGACAAAAAGTACATCAACAATCATTACCTGTTTGTTTTGCTTTGGAATACATTTCACATAGATTAGTCTTCATTAAATGACTTTGGCGTTTACCTTGTTTATCTCTAACCACGCACATCTGCCGTCCAACAGCTGTATGCACATCTGCTGGATGGTAGTGCTTGCATATTACAGGAGCAATGTGATAACGTAGACCCGAATGTCTTCAGACTGACTATAGCTTCAGGGAGACACGGTTCTTCACACTACAGAGCCAGGGCTGATATATAACGGACCAGCTCACTGGAGTGACTGGATGTGTGTTTTCTGGTCCTTTTATATGTCTACTATGTGTTTGCCATTGGACAACCCCAAAAACAAGAAAGAAAGAGGTTTGGCTGGGCATTCTGCAGCGGGGATGCCTGAGTCTGCTCCGTATGTTTCATGCTGTCGTCCTGGCAATGTGATGAAACCAGCCAGTGTTCCTTGGGAACGAGAGGTACAGTGGTGGTTCCAGCATGGGCTAAGACGGTACAGGGGATATTACATCCGCTGAGCTAGTTTTTAGTACGGCATGACCCGCACCAGTGAATGTGTCTGAGAGTGTGTTTTGTTGTGAGGCCGAATGTGTGTGCATGTGTTCCAGTATGTGTCCATCCTGAGTACTGTGAAATGGGCTTGATTGTTCGGCTACAACAGGCTACATTCTCAGTGAGGAAACACCGACGAGATTCCCAATTGGCTGGGAATAATTGTGTGGATGTAGCAGGCATGTTTCATTGTTTTAACGGTCTGAGCTACTAACACACTCCTAGACTGTGTATGTGGTAAACCGATTGCCCGTGTAGCATAACGTCTCCTGCCATTTTGCTTTCCAGTTGTGTTTATTGTGTGTGTGTTTGTGCTAATTTGTAGAGGAAGCAGCAAAGGGAAAGACATCAGTACTATCAAGTCTCTGCGTGTGCTTCGAGTACTACGGCCGCTGAAAACCATCAAACGTCTGCCAAAGCTGAAGGTACTTGGATTATAACCCAGTTGTGTTTGATTACTGAAAAAATGGGGGGATATCTTTTGGTTTTGTCTTAACCTGGGGTCTGTGCTTTATACGTTTTTTACATAGCTGGATTTGGTTATTGTCACGATCCAGGATAGTTTTGTTCTTCTGTGAGTTGTTGTCATAGCAACAGGTCTGGTAGCTCAAACCTTCTCGGGAGCATGTTTGTTTCATGTAAACATGATTAGATTGTGTCATTTCAAGCAAAGGTGATACTGAAAGTATGTACAAACTGTTGATATTTTATTACAAAAGTAATAAAAGTGGAAAATAGCAAATTGGTAAAAATATATAAAAATAAATAATCAGAAGTGGGAGTTTGCATGTTCTCCCTGTGTTGGCGTGGGTTTCCTCCGGGTGCTCCGGTTTCCCCCACAAGTCCAAAGACATGCGGTACAGGTGAATTGGGTAGACTAAATTGTCCGTAGTGTATGAGTGTGAATGGGTGTGTATGGATGTTTCCCAGAGATGGGTTGCAGCTGGAAGGGCATCCGCTGCGTAAAACATATGCTGGATAAGTTGGCGGTTCATTCCGCTGTGGCGACCCCAGATTAATAATGGGACTAAGCCGAAATGAAGATGAATGAATGAATGAATAATCAGAAGTTAAAAAAAATATTTTAAAAAATCTGTTATGTAATCCACACTCCGAAATAAAAGTCATAGCTCAGTTATCAAGTTTAATAGATCAAGGATCGACCAAATCATCTTCCATCGTTTAAGTGAGGTACACCTTGAGTAAGACCTATAGACCAGGCTTAGAATATCATATTAGACTGAGTTTGTATTTTGTTTTCCGGCTTGATTTAAATTAGTCTCATCTCTTCTGTGCTTTGTCTATTTTCAGGCTGTCTTTGACTGTGTGGTGAACTCTCTGAAGAATGTGTTGAACATCCTCATCGTCTACATGCTCTTCATGTTCATCTTCGCTGTGGTGGCTGTGCAGCTCTTTAAGGGACGTTTCTTTTACTGTACTGATGAATCCAAGGAGTTTGAGCGCGACTGCAGGTGAGAAAAATGACAAACATTGACGAACAAATCCATCTGAGCTTTATTCTAAAAGCATTCTGTTGTCAGGGGCGAATATCTGGTCTATGAAAGAGATAACGAAGTGAGGGCACAGAAGCGGGAATGGAAGAAATACGATTTCCACTACGACAACGTGCTCTGGGCCCTTCTCACCCTCTTCACCGTATCTACGGGAGAGGGGTGGCCGCAGTATGTATACATCTCAAGTCTTTACCTAATCTCCAGTGATTCGAATTTTTGTTCTAAATTGCAAGTTGAATAAGTTGGAAGCTTTACATGATATGCATGAAGACTTTATAATTACCTAAAAGCACTTTAAAAAGTCTAAAATCAAAAGGACTGGTTCACAGGGCTTAGCTTAAGCCAGGACTAGGCTTTCACTAAATTAGATATTTATGCAGCTGTTATAAAAATGTCTTATACATTATGTAGCTTGCTGCTTCTTCATGTCACTAATGTATTTTTTCTTTGTCACTGGAAGTAATTTTAGTTAAGACAGCTCACACATACAGCTTAAGGCTAGTCCTAGACTAAATTGCGTCTCTAAAACCAGGAGTAAATGTCCTAAATTCAATGAAGTATTGTGTTTTAGGTTTTAAATAATTTTAAACAGGTCTTTTTTTAACTGTCCATTAACACTCTAATACTGGTATAAATGCCCTAACAGCCCTTTGGAATTTATTATTTGTATTATTTTTTGTAGTTCTGTCTTTCGATAGTTCAAATGTAATTTGCTGTTTAATGACTACAAGTGAGATATTGTGATATAGGTCATAAACTTTCATTAATAATAGTCCTAAAGTAATTGGCGGTTCATTCTGCTGTGGTGACCCCTGATAAAGCAGGGATAAAGGAAAGTGAGTGAGTAGTCCTAAAAAGTCTTAAATTTGACTTGGCGAAACCTGCAGAAACCCTGTAAAAGGGTCCACAGAATCCCAATTCTCCAATGTATCCTATTTTTTGCCACTTTTCAGGGTGCTAAAACATTCAGTGGATGCGACCTACGAGAATCAGGGCCCGAGCCCAGGTTACCGGATGGAAATGTCCATCTTTTACGTGGTGTACTTCGTGGTCTTCCCCTTCTTCTTCGTCAACATCTTCGTGGCTCTTATCATCATTACTTTCCAGGAGCAAGGAGACAAAATGATGGAGGATTATAGCCTGGAAAAGAATGAGGTGAAGGACATATCAGATGCATGTGTTTATTAGCTAAAGACCAATCTTCTTCATTCTCAGTGCTTAGATTGATCTCATTCGTATGGTATGGCAGATTTTCAGCTTGGTTAAACCTCATTGTCTCTGTTCTGTTCTGTTCTGTTTTCAGAGAGCCTGCATAGACTTTGCTATTAATGCTAAGCCGCTGACACGGCACATGCCCCAGAACAAGCAGACCTTCCAGTACCGCATGTGGGAGTTTGTGGTGTCTCCTCCATTTGAATACACCATCATGGCCTTGATCGCGCTCAACACTATTGTCCTTATGATGAAGGTGAAAACAAACACTGACTAACACCAGTAGATGCACATAATGTTTTTACACCGATCCTACAAAACCAGACTAATTTCCTTTTTACACCTGGTATTGAGGTGCTTTTTGGTGGATCGGATCACAAGTAGTCAAGAAGGACACATTCTTGTTCACTCCTGGGATTAAAAAAAAACAAAACAAAAATTCACAGAAAAAATGTACCAGTTCACATGTGCTACATGAGAGCTATGTAAGATTTCTATAATTCAAAAATCTAAACGGTATCAGCTAAACAGTATCTTAAACAACGTGTCCTGTAATGTTAAAGAAAGTAAGAAGTTGGTCTTTCGTTGCTGTTGTTTGAATGCATTTGATCCACACTAGCATCTTCACCATGAAAGTGAACAAGCTCAAAAGGTTTTGTGCTGGCACATGCTGTTAGAAAATCTGGCTTGAAGTTAGTACTAGCAAACAAACAGTTTACAGAACTGAAAACATTTAAACATTTACTTTTTTTTCCACAAATGGAGTTGATTAAAAAGACTGTATTGGTTGTTTGCTATTAAGTTTGCATCATTAGCAACCTTTTTACCATAATTTGAGACTAATTTATACAGTTTAAATGTGTATTGTGTGTTTAGTATGATGGAGCATCGCTTACCTATGAAGATGTGCTAAAATACCTGAACATAGTGTTCACATCTCTATTCTCCATGGAGTGCATATTGAAGATCATAGCCTTTGGAGCACTGGTGAGTGTGCATTTGTTTCATGTGTAAATAAATCTGTACTTGCTTCATTAAACAGTATTTTGGAGACAAAGTTATATACAACATTGAGCTAAATCTGTCCGAATTTCTCAAAAGCTTCTTTTAAGGATGTCCTCATACTGTACACGTGTATGCAAGTAAAATAGTTATGTTGCTGCTATTATTATTTGAGGTGGGTGTAATTGCAAGTGAAATTAAGAATTTGTTCTTTCAGTCATCAGAAGTGTGTTTGTTTTTCTGCTATAGCACTCTGCTATAGCACACATTGAATATTCCTCACTTTAGGCCACATTTTTGTCTGAAATGCAGCCTTCCCAATGCCTGATTCAGAATTTCAGATTATGATATCAGCTCAATTTTGGCATGATCCCATTTACGTAGGATTTTGCTATGATTAGGGTGACCAGCCTTTCCCCATTTTCCATGTTTTTTATTCGTTTTTTGGTAAACTCTTCCCTTTAATTAAAGTAATTAGTAAAATTTATATAGCCCAGTGTCCCACGTCGTCCCACTGACACAAAATCACACCTGATATTCCACAACAGAACAGTAATAAGTGGTCACCCTATGGTGAGCCATAAATGACAATGGGAATAAGGACACATGAATCAGCTGTTTTATGTCATATGGCATGTCACAGTGGGCGACAACTAATGCTTAGTCTGATGCGTTCTCAGCCTCCCAGCAGAAAGACTAGCGTGTATATATAATTATTTTTGGTCCTCGGCAACACCTATTTCAAATATGGCAAAACGAAAGTGAACGGATGGCTTTGGTGCTGCTATATAAAATTGTGCAATGCTATGAAAGTTTGTGGTGCTTATTTAGGCTTTTCTGATGACAATACAAAAAACACAGTGCTTTAGTAGCAATTGGTTGTTTATGTTCTTGTTTTCGGAAGCCTGCCGCTAGTTCTGCCTTCTTGATGACATCACACACATTGTTAAAGGTTCAAGAAACCCTGGAGTACTTTTTTGGGATTTTAACAGATTTCTGTGTGTTGAGCATCAATTAAGACAATGTTAGCACCTGTTAGCTTTAATTGTGGGGAAAACTGGATAATTTTGAGCTTTTGTCAGCCAATTTCTTCTTCCGGGTTTAAAATCATTATCAGGTGGGATCAAAATTGGTGACGTATTGCTATCTGCCTGTCCAGTGATGACGCGTTGGTGATTATTATTCATAGACTGAGTTTTCTTAGTCTATAAGAAGACTCTGCTTCTTAATTATTCATGAGCTGTACGAGAATTGGAGAATGGCGGACGTTTGTCTTTTATCACTTGAGTTTGTTACCATTCAGACATATCGTCGTGCTGCTGTGTTCGCCCATGTTTAAAATCTTCCAGATTACCAGCAGGGCTAATGGTTGAAATAGATAACGGAAAAGGCCTGCTGTACTGCTGTGTCTGCATTCAGACCCAGAGATTCAGGAGGAGAGAAGTCCTACTCGTTCATAGTGTTTATATAAACATTATCTTTATAATGATATAACAAATTGTGGTTATATATGATATGAAATTACGAATAGCCTATCGTATATGTAACGGGGCATTATCTCCTCATGTTTTGTGTCGGCTTTTTTTTCTGTCTTGAGTTGGTGAGCCAACTGACGGTTGTTTGCCCCCCTTTTTTTTTTACATGCTCTGCCAGCCACGCCCACTCTTCCCTCTGCTGACAGCAGTCCACACCCATCATGGAGCATTTTTTTTTATTCTGAGGTGGACTTGAACTGAAAGAGGGGGGTTTCATGACCCTTTAAAGATGGTTGAATTGGTCGGGAAGCAATACGTACTATGACATGGTTCTTGTCCGCAACACAACAAGAATTAAAAGAATGGGAGAAAAAAAAGTCTTTTAAAATCCCAGAGGTCAGAATCAGCATTGCACAAGCAGATTTATGAACAGATCAAGCTGGAGAGAGAATGATCAAAGATGTAGTTGCTCTGATAAAGTGTTTCAGACATGGAAGCACCGAAGACAAAGGTAAAGGTTGTAGTCAGCTAGAAGTTAGAGATAGTGAGCTGGAGGGCATATTAAAGCGATTAAAAGTGGAAAATGGAAAAAGAAGGAGAGATTTAGAGCAAAATGAAGACAACAAGTATGACGGATGGTGGATGGAAAGAGAGACAGCCTTACCACCGGTGTCCCTTTTTCCCATGCAGCTGGTGCACTGAATGACCCTAATGCACTGTTTTTCTGCAGGCACTCACTTGGCAGCTCGCAAAAAGGCAAGCCATGTTCAGCATCTGGGCCACTAGTCTTCTAGGCATGCAGCCTTTTTTTGTACACAGGGAAAGGAAAACACAGGGGCTAAAAGGGGAAGGCATCACTTCATTAACACCAAAGAGTGAAAATAAATCTTTTGCTCCTTTTTCTGTCTGTGGGTCACTGAGTGTTTGTTGTTGTGTTTTGTTTTTTTAACCACAGAACTACTTCAAAGACGCCTGGAACATCTTCGACTCTGTGACTGTACTTGGCAGCATCACTGATATTTTAGTCACAGAACTGGGGGTAAGTGTGTAGCAGAAGGACCGCCATCTGTGCGTGTTTGTTTGTGTATCCTGCCTGTACACTTGTGTGTGTTTCCGTATGTGATTGAGAGACTCTGCAGGATCTTCGTTTGCTTACTGAGGTGTAAGGAACTCTTAAAAGTCTTATATAATTGTCCCAGTTGGTGTGTGAGGCGGATCAGTGAGCCACTGGTGCTCAGCAGTGACAGATTTGTCATTTATCTTCAAGCCAGTTCAAACTGACCTACCAGCTGAAAATGTCATTATTAACTATTAATGTGTAGTTAGGATCCAGAAAATGTTGAAATGGTAAATGTCATGGGTGTAACGGTTCACAAAATTGATGGATTGGTTTTGAAGTCACAGCAGGGGGAAAAATATAGGTTTAGAGATCTAAATGTGACTTTTTAGATAAAATCAATTATAATTATAATTACATATTTCTTTAGGATACAAACTCAGTTAAAGATGTAAACAGTTTGGGAAGAAATATTATTTGCAGAACACAATAATATTAAAGGCTACAATTAAAGAGCCCCTATTATGGGTTTTTGAAAATGAGCTTCCATGCAGTGTGTAACACAGTGAAGGGGAATATCCAGCTAAGGCTTGAATCTGAAAGTGCACAGTGTTTAAAACTATTGATTCATCTATAAAATAGTCGACTCATAGTGGTTCGAATGAATCGCCACTGTAACGAGTCTTTAGTCGTGTCGGCGTGATGTCGATATGGAACTCAAGCCCCGCCCATTTGTTGCATGTGCAGACCCGGGAAAATTTAAGCCCCCGGCCCCGCCCACAAACACTGTAGAAAGAAAAAGAGGAAGACAAACACTAGCAGATCCCGGTTGAATCAAGTCGCGTAGATGCTGTGCTCTGAAGTGTAAGGGAAAGTTAGTGTTATTTTCCCTACCCAACGATGAGGCTGTGAAGAGTCAGTGGTTGAAGTTTATTTTTGAAAAAAAAACAACTCTTCATTATAGCCCCAGCCTAGTGCTGTGTTCCCGTCATTTTTCTGATGAGTGCTTCAGAAATCAACATGCTTACAACAGGGGATTTGTCGGCCGTTTGTTTAAGGAAGGATCAGAAAAGACTATTGATGTATGGGACTTTGTCAGAGCTTGACAGGAAATATACACAGTTCATGGATCAGTTTCTTCCTCCAATTCACAAGTGTAAGTAAGTGCGATTAAAATGGTTGCCTTCTTGTTTTCTCTAGCTTGCAAATTATGTATTTAATTGTGTTTTGTTACTTGTAACTAATTGTACTATATCTGGTTAACTCTTTATATTGTCATATCGCGTCTAAAGCCACATTGAAAATGCGGCGTGTGCTGATTTGTTTACAGATTTAAATGCATTTGTGAGCTCGCGACCCACTGCCGTTTTTCGTTGCTATGGCCACCATCAGCTGTTCCTGCACATGTACGGTGGTCAAGTTTCAAAATAGTTTAGCTTTTGCCGCTGTGTGGATTAATACTGAATGTGTGTCATTGTTTTTACTTATGGTTAGGAAATAGAGTAATATGCTGGTGTTAAACTGCATTACTTTAATGCACTCCTGCATTGGGCTTACACATACACTCTGCACTCTACTTTAAAATTGTTGATAAGCCATGATGGGCATTTCTCTCTGTCTCGCGCTGAACGCAGTCGACCAATCACAACAGACTGGGTCATCGGACCAATCAGTGCAGATTAGCAGGGATTAGCTAAGAAGGGGTTTGGAAGCAAATGAATCGCTGAACGAATCATATGGGAGTCGTTGGGATAATTAGGTAAAAATAAATGCATATTATGAGACAATGAAAGTGTTTTTTGATCTTGCATGCATATCAGACTGTTGTTGGAGACCCCCAAAACCAAAATATGACCATTTTTAATGCATAATAGGGGCTCTTTAAAAACAGAGCCCAAGCTATTTATTGTAAATAAATAAACAATTTCAAAACAGAAATTACTCCAAAAATGCTAACATATTGCATATTAGGCAGTTATTACATTAATGTCTACATCTAATTATTTAAAATATATACAGACATATATAGGAAATATTTAGGGAGAAAACCTCATAGGTTAAGTAAAATGAAAAATAAATAAGAAGTGAGATTTATGCCGTGATTATAACTAGTGGTTAGTGGAATGAATGATGCCATTTATTATTGCTCAGCTGCTGTTTCAACTGAGACATCTGCTATATGACATCAAAACTGCATTTATTGTATGAATTTCTGGATATAATGGACACCGTTTTTAGTGAGCGCTTAACTTTAAAATAATATAAATTAAATTTCTTAATCCTTACTCATTCTAGCTTGTATTTTTCTAAGAAAATCAGAAGCTTTGTATTAGTAGTACTTGATGTGATTGCTGTCTCTTTATAATCAATACTGGATCCTTCCTCGCTGTAAGCATGGATGAAAGCATCTGTGCTATATAATGTCTATCTAATAAAGGTTGTTTCATACATTAAATGAAACAGCATATACTAACCTAAGACCAATCATGGGATTATAGAATCAGTATTGATTGATATATTGATAAATAACAATATATAAACTGGAGTTGTACATATCCAGTTTTTAAAATACTTTATTTGCTCGAAAGGCATGTGTATCGAACCAAACGACTTGTACCAAACAATTACTGTTACAACCCATTGAATTTTTATTACAGTACTGTGCAAAAATCTTTGACCACCATTGTATTTGTTGTTGTAGCATAATCTTTAGACAAAGTCTAATGTACTTCACAAAATTTACCCAAAAGAGTGTGCTTGGAGGTCAAACTATACACTTACTTTTGCCAGAAAAAATATTGTAAATGTTGTAAATTTTGTGAGCTTATTTCCTGTACATTTTATTTGTAAAGAAAAACATAAATATGGACGGTCCTTCAAACTTTGCACTGTTGGTGGCCTAAGACTTTTTCCACAGTATTGTATGTTTTGTTTTTTTGTAATTGTCTTTTTTCCACAGTTTGAGCTTACGGTTTATGTGCAGGCACTTAATTGACGTCATTGAATCAAAGTTAAAGTTTTATGACTTTTAGTCTGCTAACTGTGAGATGTTATACCTGAATACTAGTGTTAACCTACATTTGTTTAAATTATCTATATCAGCACATCCTATATATTCAGAGAGTAGCGTATTACATTTCTAAGTTTGGTGATTCATGCCGCACTGCACAGATTTTGTCCAATTAAAGGCTCTGTAGAAGTAGAATGTTCTGCCCCCAAATGCAACTAACATATCATACTTCATGGCTGCAATGTAATTAAACTCTGTTGTCTATTTAATTAAAAATATGAGAGAACTTTGATACATCCAGTTTGAAGGTGCTGTTAATTTAAACGTTTGTCAGTCTAGAAAGGAAAAGTGCATTAATCAAGACAAGATATTTGAAAATAGAAAACACATTATGAAATGTACTATTTGTTTGTTGGAAATATTTATTTAGGAAAATATTTATTTATTTGCTTATTTACTAGCTTGATTACTTGCGTATTTACTTATTTTTTTTTTTTTATTATTTTTTTTTTTTTACTTTTTTAATAGCCAGTAGGGTTTAGTTTACGTCACAGTCTGGCAAACCATGATTTACTTTTTTGCTATTGCACGTCAGTGTCTTTTGCATTATGGGAAGGGGACATTTACATTCTGGAGAGCTTTATGTTTTACATACATTTCATTCATCAATACTTTTGTTCTGTTTTATCAATCAAGAACAGTTAGAAAAGTAAGAAATATTACCTTAATTAATACTGGCACTATTCAGTAGGATAACAGAAGCTAATTGATGACTTCAGAGCATCACAAAGTGATTTTTTTTTTTATTTCAACAGAAATGCAATGTGAAATATCACATTAACGTATAATAACATGCTGCTGTAGCTGGAATTTAGTTAAAACTGTTAAAAAAAACAAACTAAAGGAAGTTGTATCTCTAGTTACATGACTTACAAACAATATATGGCAATAAAAACAATTCAATCTCCACTGGAATATATGAAATGTGAAACAATTTGAGAATGATTGTTATCACACCAAAGCTCCAGAAATGCAAAACTAATGTAATACCTGACTATCGCACAGCCCTTTGATGAAGAGCTTTTGCACTAGAAACGTCACCTGTGTGATAGTTGAGTATTCAATTTTAGGAGCTTTGGTGCATTGACTTCTGTTCACTTTTTAATTTCTTTTGTTTTTGTCTCTTTTGTCGAGTGCCCAGCTTAAGCATTTTGCCAGTGATGTGTGTGTGCTTTTGTTCTGTTTTTGCAGTTGTTTTTTTTTTTTTTTTTATAATCAACCTTTATTTGGATCCAGAGTTTGTTGTAAGATATGCATAATGATAATTCATTTCTTGTTTCATCTTTTTTTACATGCTTTCTTTAAACTCTTCTTAATGGCGGCTTCGCCCTCTGATGACTCCATCCAATCAAAATGCACTATGAAACTCATGTGTATATCCATGACCTGACCTGAACAATCACAATGGTTGTTTAATCAACCTCCAAAAATACTGCTATAAACCATGCTTCTGCAACATCTACATGTAGATGGTTTGTAATTTTATTTTGGAGTAATGCATCTATTGCATCTGTTTCCCTGTGGCTGATGGTGATGATGATGATAATGATGCATGTGCTCGAGTCATGATGACCTTTCACCCCTGCTTGTCTGATGGTGACAAAACGCCTCAGCTGAGGTGTAATTGATCCGTAGCACAGTTTAAACGTTGGTGCTTCTTTGCGGGTTTTCTAAATGCATGTGGCGCAACTTTTGTTTGCTGACAGAGAACGCTAGTAATTCTAATGTTTCTTACACTGCATTTTCATACAGTCATACAGACATCCAAATACATCGACACACACTAGAGCTGCGTGATTCTGGAGAAATTGAAAATCACAGTTTTTGTTTGTTTAAAGATCTATCTTAGAGCTAAATCATAAAGAGATCAGTGTATGGAAATGGCATACTGTGAGCCTCAAACGCCGTTGTTTCCCTGTGAAAAAAAATAATCCATATGAAAAAACAGGCCAATCAAAACAAAACACAGACTATGACTATCCACATGGTCTCATTAATATGCACACCCCAGGCTGTGTTTGATTGGCCACAATGTTTCTTGGTGAGATTACAACAATTAGATATTTTTTTATTTAAGTTTGTATTAAACAGCCATGCATCTCATCTGTTTACAGCTCATCAGAACGCAAAATGCAGGATATACAGATTAAAAGTGTATCTTTGTCGGTCTCTTTTGTCAGATATAATAATTTAGTAATGAAGGAGCAGACCTAATTTTCTTCAGATAGCTCACATGCTCCTAATGTGAATGTATGATTATTTTGCATGTGTGTTTTAGAGTACAATCTATCATATTGAATCAATGCACGATAAGGTGCCTTTAACATAGAGCTCATGATTATCACACAACTCTAAATGGACAGCATAACAAAAAAAGATGTAAATTAATGTAAATTCTAAAAAAAAATGTTAATTGCAGTCTGTTTAAAAAAAATTTTATTATTTTTTTATCTTTCTTAAAACAGAATTGGTTTGAATGAATTATAACACATTCAAAGATTTCTTGTTCCATTACTGGATAAATTCACATGTATTTTTATTTAGCATTTTTTTAATATTTATCACCATCTACCGGTGAAGTTGTGCAATTAATACATTCATCATTTGAAGCATTAAGTTAATTTTACAAGGTTTTTGAAAAGCTTTTTTTGTTTGTTTTCAAGAGATCCACATTCACTTACATCTGTATGACTACAAATGGCTACAAACGAAAGCACTCGCACATGCGTACAGGCTAAATATGCAATGCGCATATACAGAGACCATAACAATATAATTTTTTTTAAAATGCTATATTAAACACATTTTCCGAAGTTTGCAATATGCCATGTAAATAACAGCCAAACTTAATAAGAAGTTTTCCGTTACAGTGATAAATAAATATCTTTACTATTATAACGCCAACTCCACTTCCAGGTTTTTTTTTTGTTCTTAAATCAAGATATTTTAACAATGAATCACACAGCTCTAACACACACACATGTAGATATACTGAAAACTTCAGTATCAGATATACTATGTCAGTTATGAAGGTAGAGGTAGAGTTAAATCCACCTTGAACTCATACTCTGTTTTTGTTTCTCTGTATTTCTGTGCTGCTTAAAGGACATAACAGTCTTTTTCTCTCCTAAATTCATTACACCTTTATTTAAAGTCACCGAAATTCCAGATTTATCAACATCTGACTGAAATATGTCCTTTAACCCAGTATATGTGTTCCTAGTCTTTGCTAGTGCCCTCTGTTGGTCATTGTAAGCTATTAGTGTGGTTGGCATGATTCCACTTGAATCGACAGATCAGTGCATTTGGTTGACTGAAGCAAGAATATAGGGTCTGTGCACTCCCTTCCCTGATGAGGATGTTTAGACTCTTTTACAACATTTTATTTTGTTACTATCTTTATGTTTTCTGTATGAGTTGCTGCCTCTTCCCTCTCTATTTTCCCCTTTTTCACTATTGGATATGCTGAGCCTGTTCAGTCTTGCCAGTTTGACTAACATCAATTCCTGTCTCTATGTATTAGCTTGTTTCTGTCTCATGTTGTTTCTTTGTCTTTTTTGTTTGTTTTTGTCTATTGCTTCCTTTCTGGTCCTGTAGAACAACTTCATAAATCTGAGTTTTCTAAGGCTCTTCAGAGCTGCTCGTCTCATTAAGTTGCTCAGGCAGGGTGAGACCATACGCATCCTGCTCTGGACTTTTGTTCAGTCTTTCAAGGTAAAGTTGCACACATTCAAAATATTTTGAGTAGCCATTTTAACCATTGTTTAATGTTATATATGTTAATGTTA
>CAIGQW010000272.1:10735052-10771467 GCA_903798125.1 Danio choprae
TTATATTTTTTTTTTTTTTATTTATTTATATTTATTTCTATTTAAATATTTATATTTTTATTTATATTTATTTTTTTTTTTTTTTACTTTCTTATTTTATTATATTTTTCATGTAACATTTTATTTTATTTTAATTTATTATTTTATTTTTAAAACAATAGTAAATTACTTTTATCTAACATTAATAATAACAACCCTAATTATATAAATAATAATAATAAACTAAAGCATTAAAAAGTCATAATGTTGTTTTTGGTTACTGTTGATACATTTTTAATATGCAGAAGTTTTAATATTTGGTTAAAATGTAAAATAACTGGATAGATGTAAAAATGAACACACACATGCATCTCTTGATGACAAAATGTTCACATTTTGACAATGCTTGTCACATTATCCCTTAAACTGATAGTGACATATTTTCACATGCATTACATGTTGGCTCATTTTGATTGATCTGCTGTGCTCAGGCTCTGCCGTATGTGTGCCTACTCATCGCCATGCTGTTCTTCATCTATGCCATCATTGGTATGCAGGTATGTGAGAGAGAGTGTGGAATGCACAACTGAACTTACTGAGAACAGCCAAATAACTATATTTGAAGGTTAGTGACCTATGCGATGTGCTGTTGTGTCTCACAGCTGTTCGGGAACATTGAGATCGAGGAGAACAGTGACAGTGCCATTACCCAGCACAACAACTTCAGGACTTTTTTCCAGGCCCTAATGCTGCTCTTTAGGTTTGTGTGTGCATCACAGACTGACCCTGTCGAATACTGTGTGTGGACGACATAGTCTTTCTAACCGTAGTTTGTCTCTGTGTTTGCAGGAGTGCTACAGGTGAGGCATGGCATGACATCATGCTGTCATGTCTGGGAAAGAAGCCGTGTGATCCTCTCTTTAGAAACACGGAGGCAGAATGTGGGAGCGAGTTTGCCTACCTCTACTTTGTCTCCTTCATCTTCCTCTGTTCATTTCTGGTGAGTGCAAAAGCACTGCCATCACGCTCATGAGCATCATTTATGTCACCACAGCTTGTTGCAGTGGCTAATTTTGCCCCTGCTAATAGACTGGAAAATAAAATGATTTACATTTGTTGAGCAAAAGTTTTCATGTCGTTAGTGGGTATTATAATATAACGAGAGGGAGTCTTGCTCTGTAATTTATCATTTTAATATTTTGCTCAGTCAATTTGTCATCAGTGGTGAATAGCGACTCAGATATGTGGCATGTTTTGCCAAATTCAACCAAATTGAAAAGTAGTGTGTTTTCTCTAAGCTGGGCTCACACTACAGGAGGTTCACCCTAACAGGTTATTAAATTTGATTGTATCATGCCTATAAGGAGAATGTTCATATATTTTCTACTCTCAAATCTCAAACATGCACACACTACAAGATCTAAAAAAGCGTGGCACATCACACGCTACAAGATATTAAGATTATCATGCTAGGGGGAGCACTACACATGGTTTGACTTAACAGATCATTGCTAATGTTTAGCTAGCTAATTTGATAGGTAGGGCACAGCTTTTTACGCTCATGCAGGTTCAAAAGTGAGATGATTTCTGCACAGCACTTGTGTCCATCTGGTTGTTTGGTACATTTTCAGCAAGTTATATTGGCAATCTTCCACAAGCAGTTCTCTGTTGTCCAACAGACCTGTATAACAGCTTGTTTCGCAGTCACACATTTGCTATTGTGTTGATAGTGAAGTAAAAGTAAAAAATATATTTAAAAAATCCTAACAGAATGTAAATTCTCACATTACCAACTGAGATCTTGGACAAAACTTTGCATGTAGAGAAGGCCGTTGTGAGAATTTATATTTCTGCATTCTGTCTGTGCTGCTCTGGCAGTAACACCTCGGAAGCTCTAGTAGGCAATGAGTTTTCTATGTTTCAATATGTTGAGTTTCTTTGTTGGTGTTTTAGGATTAGGGTTAGGGCTACTGTAGAAGTAGCTTAAACTCACATTCATTCAAAGATCACATTAAAAGTAAACACCCAACAATCTTATCCATCTGGAGCTCCTCTGCAGCACTCAACACTTGTTAAACATTCTGGCCACCGGCCTCACTCCACTCCCACGCCTTTCAGTCCCACCCACACTTATCACCTATTGGGGTGAGCTAGCATAAGAATAACATAGCCTCATGTATTTACGCATTTAGTGTAATATACAACTTATCTCATCAGATTTGTCTGCTCAAACCTTTTATATATATGTGTGCAGATGCTGAATCTGTTCGTGGCTGTGATCATGGATAATTTTGAGTACCTGACGCGTGACTCCTCTATCCTGGGACCCCATCACCTGGACGAGTATGTGAGGATCTGGGCAGAATATGATCCTGCTGCTTGGTGAGTCCATGAGAACTTGTCCACACAAACAAACACACACATACACACAAACACTACATTGTGTTTTATTCCAATAGTGTATATGTTGTATATTACATACTAATGCTAAAAAGTACTAATTACTTGAAGTAAACCAAGCTACTACATTCATCAATACCTTTTATAATAACTTTAGTTTGTCAATAACATGTTACTTGGTAATTAACAGATAATGGTCACGAAACACTAGTTTGACATGTTTGGATGTAACAGTCTCTGACCTTATTTAAACACTGAATTTTATTGACTCTTAAATTTGCTGAACACACACCCTTTTTAAGAGGCTATTTTAAGAAATTATTTTGTGTGTGAAAAGCCAGTGTGGTTTAGATGTGTCTAACACATCGAGCCTCTGTCCTGTATAACACAGAACACATTGACATTCTTTTATGTGTTCGGCTGGATCAATTCGTTTTTTGACATCGGTAGCCGTGGCCTCTGGCACAGTCTTCATCTAACAGAGGTTGGCTTCATTGTATCCTAACTTGGACCAAACAGAGGGGAGAATACCATAGTACCAGCTGAGAAAAAGGGATCATGGATTTGAGCTTCTTAGCTCTCTTAAAATCCATCAATCCCCCCCCCAAACCCTCCTACGTGCCCTTCTGTGAGTCCCAGTCCTCCCACTCTGGAATACTGCATACTGCAAGTCAAACTTACTGTGCCAGCCCCCTTCCTTCTACTGAACACGCTAAGTTTCCCGGTATCTGCATTCCAGTGCCTGTCACCCTAATGTTGTGTGTTAGACAATAATGTAAGCAGGCAACCGAGAGTTAATCAAATATTTAGAGAAGGACCGAATCTCACTATGAAAGAAGGATTAAAGCCTTTTTACAGAGGGACATTATGCTGAAAAGATTGAGGAGAGTGAGAGTCTCCATTCTGAGAGGCAGAATCAATCTGAATAAACAATAAAGAAGAAAAGGAAGTTGAAAAGTAATTAAGACATTTTTTTAGAAAGTTAGATAATTTAAATGAAAAAAAAGGCAGGATGGAATGGAAAGAGAAAAGAATAGAGAAAAAAGGAGGAGGACAGAAGTAATGGACAGAAAAGGAAATTGAAAAGATAGAAAGAGAAAAAAAACTATGCAAAGGAAAAAATAACAAGAAAGTAAAAAAACAACAACAAAACAATGAATGTCAAAGGAAAAGAGGAAGGAAAGAGAAAGGAAGAGAGATGGAAATCCAAAGAGAATGGAAGGTAAAAGAATGGGGGATTAAGGAATGAAGAAACCACAAACAAGAAAAAAGTAATAAAAAGAATGAAATGGCAAATAGAAAACAGAAAGGAGTAATGGAAAAATGAACTACAAAAAATAAAGTAATAAATAAAAAAGAAACTATAATGACAATCAAATTAACGTAGAAGAAAAGAATGAATGAGAATAAGGAAAGTAAAACAAAGATAAAACAAAGGATGAAAAGGAAGTAGAAGAAATAAAATAATAATGAGAATGAAAAAGTAAAAAAGACGATTTCAAAGGCAAGAGGATTGAATGAAAAGAAGAAGAGAAGGACATAAACAATGAGAATGAAAAGAAAAAAGAATGTAAGGTAAAAGAAATAAAGAGAAAAGTAGGATGAACAAAATAAGGGAACAAGAAATATAGAAATTATTTGTGAGAATGGAATGAAAGTAGAAGGAAGCAATGTGTGAGAAGGGAAAGTGAAAGAAAAGATGGAAGGTAAAAAAGAAAAAGTGTGAAAAAAAGAAATGATGAAAACGTAGAAGATGAAAAGAAGTGAAGGCCAAAAAACAAGATATGAGGTAGAGACAGGTGGAGTTTCGACGACACAAATGGGTGATGAGCAAATAAGAAAATGTGTGTTTGTGTGATTCTGTGCTTCTCTTCCTGTTCTTGTGCTCTTCTTCCTGCCAATGTCTCTGTTCTGAGTTGTGTTCTCTAACTTCCCTGTATTCTTCTTACAGCGGGCGCATTCATTATAAGGATATGTACAGTTTATTGCGAGTTATCGACCCCCCTCTGGGCTTAGGCAAGAAATGTCCTCATAGGGTGGCCTGCAAGGTTTGACTTCCACTTAAAAACTAATATTACCTGCTAGCATCGAGAATGCAATGAATGTCGCTTACCTCTTCTTCTTTTTCTTTTCAACAATGTTTTTGTACTCTCACCATTTCTACTTGCATTCTACTTGATATGACAATGAGAATGTGCAGGACAATGCCGACACTTACAGAAGCATGAAGTGCACTAGTATGTGTGAAACAAACGAATGAGATAACAACTAAAGTAAAGGACAAACAAATAAACAAAAAAGAAAGAAAGAAACAAATCAATCATCTTTGATTTTTGTTTTGCTTGCTCTTGAGGCACGGCTAGGTCTAACTGGTGTGGTAGCGTGCATTGTTCTGGGTGGAGGGGGACAGAAACTGCATTGACATAAAACTTCATTACAACGCCCTGCCAGCAGCGGGACTTTGTGCCTGTTCTGAAGCCCCCCTGCTCTTCTATGCAACTTGCCCCATTGCATAGAATGTCGTTTTAGCACTGAGACGTTAAGCACCCCCTCCCACCTCCCCCTCCCGTTACCCACGAATAAATCAATCATCAGTCTTACGGCAGCCTAGTTTACCAAACCACTCCTTTCGTCCAGGCCAATAACCTTCTTTTTGTTCTGTTCTCCTCCCTTCCCACATCCCTGACCCGAACCCTTCTTTTTGATTTACTCCTTTTCTTCTTCTCTTTCTCTCTCTTTCCCATGCACATTTCCTTTGGTTTTTTATTTTGTTTTGTTTCGGTTGCTCAGTGGCAGAATCAGTTACAGGGATATGTATGAGATGCTCAGGCACATGTCTCCTCCGTTAGGCCTGGGGAAGAAGTGCCCTGCACGGGTTGCCTACAAGGTATAGGGCCTCCGAGCGGCCAGCGCTGTGTCTGTACTGTTGGTGTTTTCTCTTTTTATTTTCTCTTCTTCTTTTCCTCCTTCGTTGTCTGACGGAGACCGCTATTGTGATTCTGGTGGCAGGGTCGGGATCGAGGGTTTTACACTCAGGCGGGACCATCCACAGGGAAGCGGGAACGGACAACCCTTCTAAGCACTTTTGCACCATATGAACACACAAAGTCATAAACACTAGCACACATGTACAGAGTATGAAATGTAAATGTCTCAGATTTGTTGTTACAAACTATATTGTTATCGATACATTAAAGCAAAAAGCTCAAGCTTTAATGTACAGCTGTGATCAGTAATTGAATTTCAGATCTGAGATACAGTATGGTAATAAGCACAAAAGTTGTGTCCCAAATGATGCATTATACAATTATGCACTTATACTATGTACTCTAATATCTAAGGAATAAGTTTTTTCTTTTGTTTTTGTTTTTTGTCATCCAGCGTCAGAGGAAAGCTGCCATAGTTGAGTCCGTAAAGGATCACTGTTAAAGCCTAATTTTCACAGAGTGGTATAGTTCAGTACAGTACAGTATGGTACAATTTGGTACAATATGGTACTCCCTTAACATAATGTTTTAACAATGTGGGCTTCAACAATCACATTCAGGGTCCACACCCATCCAACCTCTCCACCCAAACCTTATGAACCAGTACATCATTATGGGCCCTTATAAACCTTTGGGCCATATGCACTTTGTCCCCTTTGCCCCATAATGTGAACGCACTACTCGCACTGTCTGTGTTAAAAAAATGGCCATAGAATAGTGCATAAGTATGCAAAATGGGATACACCTAAACACATGCATACTGCACATTCACATCATCGTGCACACACACACACACACGTGCTCAAAAACACCCCCAATGTGCGTGTGCAGCAGTGGTTGGAAGGCCTGCAGGACTTTAGTCCTCCGCGTCCCTCAGCTCTGTGGATGACGCTCTCTTAGGAACCCTTTCCTCATGGGACCAGCTCTCTGTCTCTCTCTTTTTTGCTTAAACAGAGATATGCACACACTCACACATATGCAACAACACACATTCTTGGGTAGCATTAAGGCACTACGATGGAATAAAAAACTCTTTTGCACAAATAATCCTTTTCCCACTTCTCTTTCTTCTGTCAATGCAGTTCTAATCTGTTTCCAGCCCCTCCTCTTTACATTCTGCTAATCATCTGCATGCCTTGCCTTTCAGGCCACTTGCCCCTCTCACAAGATATTCCTTAGGTTTTTCTCTCTTCTTTGTCTGTCTGCAATCGTACACTGACATTTCACCTGCTGGTCAGTGAACGACAACTACAAATTGCAGGAAAGGAGATCTCTGCCCTTAGTGAGCCCTCGACAAGTTTAGGATCTCCTTTCTCTTACCTTTGCTCCCCCCACCCTTCATTTTCTCTGTCCCATTTGAACTCCCATTTCATTGTCAATTAATCTATTTTGCTTCAAAGCCTGTTCAATGATCTCCACCAACATAAACTTGTGGTGGCAGTGTATTCATTCAGACAGGTCACTTCCTGTCTAATAGGGGTCTCCGTGCCCCCCTAGCCTCAGTGGAATGAAAAAACAGTGATCAAGACCATTGCATTCACCCTCTTTTTCCCTGTCAAATATTAGGGCCCATAATAGAGGATTGTCTGTAGAGAATGTGACCAGCCTGCGGTAGAGCTTTCTATTCTTACGTTTCCTCTAGCTTTATCTTATGCTTCATTATTCTTCACCCTCGGATTTCATGTAGCTTTCAAGCTCTCTTTAAATTTGGCGTCACTGTCTCTTGTCCTGTCTCTTCCATTACTACCATCTCCACCATCCAAACTCCTCGTGTAAAAGCTTTCAGTCCTAAACCAACTTCCTGCTCCGGTACTCCTCTCTGGCAGCCCACTGCTTTTCTCTTTATCATCTGTAGCATTAAAGTGTTACCTTTGCGCAGCAGGTAGCTAAATCCTCACTCTTAGCTCATCCTCTTCACAACAACAACTCACAAAGCCATTCCCTTTTTTTTCTTTTTTTTTCCTCTGGAGAATGCTGCTCTAACCTAAACCAATAGCCTGCACCTATCTTTTTTGCATTGAGAGACCAGAGAATCTGGATCGAGCTCTTGTTTTATCCAGTAGCCCATCTATGATTGAGTCTCAATGACAGCAACCACTACTAAACCTAAATGAATGAGCTGAAATAAACCAACTAGATGATGCTTTCAGTGTTGGCTGCTCTGTTGCTTGTACTGTGATGCATGTGACTGCATGATGCATGCTGGGAAAGAGGGTGGGAGGGGTGGAGGGTGAGTGTTTCTTGGATGGAGTGGGACGGGAAGATTTTGGGTAACCTTCGATGATTGCATAGCAGAGGGTGTCATGGTGACGGAAGAATTGAGGTAACATTTAACCCTGCGCAATGCAATTATCTTAACTTTCTGTGTTTGACTTTAATTGTTCCCCAGACCAATACAGGATGAATTGTACTTTAAAACAGTGGCCTTTGCACAACAGTGTTTTAATTTATTACTTCATCCACTGGTCCGAGTTAAATATGTGAACCTCCTCCTGGAAAAGCTCTTTGACTGATAGCTCAAGATAAAAGTTAATTTGTAGAATTTGCAGTTTCAGTTTCACAGACATTTAGATCAGTGCTTCTTGACTGGTTTTGCTCCAAGATTTTGCATCAATAGACATCTCATTTTTATGTTATTATTTTTAAACCAATAATTCACGGAACAAAATCAATTGTTAGCAGGTACATTATGCTCATATCAATTACAGTTGTGTTAATTGTCAATTATTATATATATGTACTATTTTCTATAGATTTTTGTTTTTATTTGTGGATATTTAGAGCCAGCTCTCGTCATGTAACCTATTGTTGCTGGTGTCTTGCTTATTTGGGAGAAATCCACCAAATTCAAAATTCTCATTGCAAATTAGTTTAGAGGGCACTTAATGCCAGCAATAAAATATATGTAAATCATTTCCTACTCAAATGTAAAAGTTTTGATCAACCAGTCGTTAAACACTGATCTAGACTCCAGATAGACAATCAAAATCTTACCAAGAACAATCAATTTTCTGCTTTGCAATGATTACCAAACTAAGACATTGAATAAATTCTGAATATGAAAGGTCACAGAGCTAACCCTGAGAATCCCTTCTTCCTTTCCCCTCCCATTCCCTCTTACACACCAAAAGCACTCTTTACCTGGAGGTTCTAAACACACAAATCTCTGTTGCTCTGCTCTTCTGACTGGCCCTGATTGGCTCTCCACAGAGACTGTTGCGGATGGATCTGCCAGTTGCTGATGACAACACAGTGCACTTTAATTCTACCCTTATGGCCTTAATCCGAACCGCTCTGGACATCAAGATCGCCAAGGGTGGGGAAGGTTTGACACCCCTTTCTTCTTCCTTCCTTCCTTCATTCATTCCTCTCTGTATTTCTCTATATAATATAACTTTTCCTCTGTTTGTACTTCAACATCTGAGCAGTTGTCTACAGCTGATTGAGTACAGTGGGGTTCAAAGGATAATGGGGCAAAAAAGGATAAAAAAAGATATTGGGGCATAATTGGGCTTTGGAACCCCATTGGACATCACTTCCTATCACGAAGTCCAAAGTATACATTTTTTAAACATATATCTTAAAATACACACACCACCTTTTAAAATATACTATGGGAAAAATGAAAAGGATCCTTAGTTTCTTTGAATGCATGATTTATAATTATTTGTTTGAATACAACTTAAAGGTTGTTTTATTCTGTGAACTATTAATAGTATTTCCTCTAAATTTAGAGGAAATTAAAATTATTTCCTCTAAAAAATAGAAATGTCATTTAGAGCATTTTAGTTAGGCATGAAATAACAAAACAGTTGCCATGTTTCAGATGTGTTTATATATTACTTTTTAGACAATGTTATATATTCATTTTTAGACAACACAATACAATAAATGCTTTAGAAGAAATCAGTATTTCTTTTCCGAATGTGAATCAATGGGCTGGTCCATTGTTGACTCCATGTGGACAAATTAAGTTAAGAAACAATTCAAAGTTATAAAAATCAGGTGGTGCATGTACTAATCTGGTCACAAAATTTGCATCACACTCCCTGTTCACAGACACTTGTGTGTATACTTTTGGCTTTAAAATAAAATGAGTAAAATGTTGCACTACTACATTAGACTGAATGCTACATTGTTCAAATTTTAACACAATTTGTGTGTGTGTGTTTGTGGAACTATGTTTGCATATATGTGTGTACGTGTACCTGTTGCCGTGTAAATAGGAGGTGTAGATAAACACCAGATGGATGCTGAATTAAGGAAGGAGATGATGGCGATATGGCCTAATCTCTCTCAGAAGAACCTGGACCTGCTGGTGACTCCTCATAAGTGTAAGTTACCCATGAGGTTGGTGTATCCACAGCGTTTCTCTTTTACCACCCAAGGACAGCTTCTCTCAGTCAGCCCACTCACTGCTCTGCACCCCCTGATGGTCCAGGCCTGCGCCCCTAGATTAGAGTATTTTTAGGACGTTAAAGAGTTATACAAAGCACATTTAAACTACAGACTGGTTATAGATTCGAGATTCAAACATGACCACTGTACAATAGCCAAGGACTTACAGACCAAAGTAGAAAGGTAAATAATTATAAAAGAAAAAAAAAATAGATGCATAGACTGGAAAAATATCCAGCAAGCAAAAAAACAAAACAAAAAAAACATTAGAAATTCATAAAATCATATAAATAATATTTGATTAATGTTAATTGCAGTTTGTTTGGGGCAAATGGATTAAGAAATTCATGCCATGTACATGCAAATGAACCAAGACAGCTGTTGTATCAAGTATGCTTTAGTTTTTTCATTAACTGCTAAACATGTAGAGTATACTTTGTCTAATAGTGTGCATAAACACAGACGCTTAACACAAGCAGATTATAAAGTATCGTCTTTGTCCTCTGTTTGCATTTTTCTACGTTAAGTGCTAATAAATTTATTTGTACTTATTTAAGTTGGAGTTTGGGTTATTTCAGAACATTCTCACACAAAAGGTGGGACTTGTCTATTGTTTTTGTTATCGCAAGAAGTTGACATAGTTTCGTATAATTTTTATTTGATTTCTCAGACAACTGGCCAAAGACCATGTTGCCACCTCATAGACAAATGAATTAGTCCAAACAAAAACAAGATTTTAACACTAGCTAAGCAAACAAACAGTTTATAACGTCACATAATGTACACATACCCTATTATACATGTAAATACAGTGCAGTAAAAAAAATCTATGAAAGACACTTTAAGTTCTGTTAACATTAGCTCATTTAGCTTCTTCCCATTTGCTGCGTAGAAAAAAAGTGTAAACAAGGATAATTTAATATAATCTGTGTTCAAGTGCTACAAAAACATAAAAACATCCTAGTTCACTTTGCCTGAGATCAGGGGGTGCCTTACTATAGATCAATCCTCTATAGATGTCTTTTCACTACAGGGGTTATGAGATTCCTGAAAAGGTGTATGTGAAAGAGTTTTATTAAAAATATTTTATTGCACCACTGATATGCTTTCAATGAGATGTATGCACTAGTTTGCGGTAAGACATGCTAAAAACAGCTTAAAAGCTAACTTGCTTAAAACTAGCTAGCCTAATGCTAGTTAGATGGTTGACAAAGCATGAGACAATGAGGTGCCATTGCTGTCACATGAGACAAAAAAGCTTAATGCTAGTAATATGGAAGTATTCCAGTTTGCAGCAAGCATGTAATATTTTAGATCTGTATTGTTTGATGCTAATTTTATCTTCATTGTTCTATGCAGATCCGATACAGAGGTGGTGACCATGGCTTTAAACACCACTAAGCATGGCATGTAAAACTAGTCGGAAGTTATTTTTAGTAACTTCTACATGTGAACTCAGTTCCATAAAGCGGCACAGGCCAATTTTTTGGAAATCGTTTCACTTTGTTGATTGTATCTAGGAATAATGCTGTAGTTTGCTGACAGTTCTTGCAGTGCTTTGACACCTAAAACAGCAGAAATATGTAAGAATATTTAAAGTACTGGTCATGAAAATAACGTGCTTAAAAAGCTCAAAAGATTTAATCAGTCTGCTTGTGAAAAGACCATTGGCTCTGTGTGTGTCAATTTGACACTGTTTGTGCATGTGGATTTGTGCTTTTTTCGTGTGCATGACCCGTCCTCACTCCCATCCCCCTTGCTCAGGGTCCATCTCATGTTGTCTAATCGTGCAGGGTAACTTGTCCTTTTCTCAGCAGCGACAGACCTGACAGTAGGAAAGATCTATGCTGCCATGATGATCATGGAGTATTATCGGCAAAGTAAAGCCAAACGGACACAAGCTCTCCATGATGAGCAGGTATGCTGTTTTCCTCTATCACAAGATCACTCCACAATGAGCTGTGACAAGCAAATCTTAGCTGTACTAATTGATAGTTTACAGAATACTCTGTCTGAAGCATAAACACACTTTTATATTGAATCAGTTGCATGCCTATGAATGTGACGGCAATGTTTTAAAATGATTCTTAGGGTGTTCACACACTTAGTTTGTTTGGAGCATTAACTTTGGATCCTGCTGTATTTTCTCTTTATTTTGGTTCGTTTAGGTATGTGTGACACTGGAGGCTGGAAAAATACATTTCATTGGCCAAAAATGTATTATTTATTATTTTATGCCAAACATCATTTGAATATTAAGTAAAGGTTGTGTTCAATTAAGAAATTTTGCTATTGTCCTACCATAAATGTATCAAAATGTAATGTTAATTAGTGATGTCCATTGCTATGAACTTAATTTAGACAACATTAAAGAGGATTTTCTCAGTTTTTAGTTTTTTGTAACCCTCAGATTCCAGGTTTTCAAATACCTCTACCAAATATTGCCCTATACTAACAAACCATACATCATTAGAACGATTATTTATTCAGCTTGTAGGTGATGTATACATCTCAATTACAGATATAAACACTTGTGACATTTTTGCTGTCCATAGTCACATATGAACACATTATTCACGTCTATATCCACACCAAAACAATTGGTTTGGCATCAGCTGATCCTGGCCAGATTGACAACAAACTTTAGAGTGGTTTGGTTGAAATTCTCAAACAATCCTACCCTAAAGAGAAATTGTATTGTATCAATTGACATTTTCCATATAATTTATCATTTTTATTAATGAAATCTTTTTATCTGTAGCGGTCATGACAGTCACAAAAAGCCTGCAGAACCAACAGGTTGTACTTCAAACGAGGCCGAGGAACATAATAGGTGCATGCTGACCAGTGGAAGGAGAGCTTTCATCACATGAGGCAGTTCAGTGTGATTTGAAATATTCTCTTTTGAAAGTGAACTTGCAATATTTTAACCAATTAAGTTTTGGAATGAACAAGTAATCTACAGGTTTAAAAACACCCTCAGTGAGTAAAAATAAGTTAAAGTATGCTGGGATCCCACTGCTTGTCACAGTTCATGTGTAGAATTTGAGAATAAAATGTTCTTCCATATCAAATATGACAATGTACCTTTTCTTTCTCATTTTGGGACTGAGCTGTAGTCATACAGTAGATTTACATGGCTAACCTTATACTTTTTTATTATAATATATTGAAAATCACATCTATGACAAATGTGGCATCCTTCAAAGAATGTAAATAAACCTGGATATACTTCTTAAAGATGTCCATTAGAAGGTTTTTCCAGAAAGTATTTACTTGCAAGATCGCTCTCCTCCACCTTTTATTTAGATTAATAATTCACCGTCTAACTTATTGACCGACTGACTTAATTTATCATTTTATGAAGTCTCTTGCAGAGGGTGGTTTAATATTTCAGTACATCTGATGGCTTGTTTTAATTACGTTCATTCATTTATTTACCTAAACAATGTGGTTCAGTCACTCTGATTATTATTAGCATTTAACATATTATTGGTTGCAGCAAGGTTGTACTAAAACATTGTTACAGTTATTTATTTTATGAGTGAAATGCAACATACTTTATTTTATTTTCTAGCTTAAATGAAGAATATACCATGTATACATGTGTTGTTGTAGATGATGAGCATTAGTCTGAATGTCACAGTGTAATGCAACATGGGCCTGATGTACATTTTTGTTCTTGTGTGATCTACAACTGTACATCCACATGAAAGTTGAACAGTTTTCTAGATATAGAGTTGTTTTGTTCAAGCGGTAACCTGTGGTGTTTCAAGTGGATGTAGCAGTTTTTGCAGATACCATTGAACTTGCTCAGCTTTTCCTCATACAGCCAATTTCCTAACTCATCCATTAGATAATGTTACGTAAACAAAGTCAATCTGTGCATGTTTTTCACAGATGATCCCTTTCTTTATCAGCTTTCATCCAACTGTTTCTTCCTCTCATGAGATTTGATATGAAACCTGCCTCTACATGCTACATGCATTTTGTGTTTTTCACTGGATTAGTTGATTTTTCCTCTTCTTCTTCATTTCCAAATCTCAAGGTGTCATTTTTGGCCGGTGGTACCAATTATCTGCTTTAGGTATCAAATAAGCACAAAAATGTAAATAAATCATTGGTAGGTAATAACTCATGCAAATAATTAGTAAGTGAATTTTTGTTAAAACAGGACATTTGGCTGATTTTTGAGGTGGTATTGGACAAAAGACTGTGTAATGCAGCATGAGTCATCAATATTTTTGATCCGTTTTTCTAGAACTAAAATTGTCATACATTTAAACGTGCACATTACTACTTAGACGTTTGAGCTCAGTATTATTATTTTTTTTATTATTTTATAAAGTCAGAACGTTAAAAGATGATTACAAAAAATGTATTTGTACATATGTACATGCATTTGATTGAAAACATTTTACTGTAAAATACCATTTAAAATGCTAATGATTCCTGTGATATCAAAGCTGATTTTTCAACCTAATTTTAAATAGAAATATTTTTTACAATTTGAAATGTCCTTGCTGTATTATTGTAATAATTTAAATAAATAAATAAATCCTTGCTTACCCCAAACTTTGAACAGTAGTGCATAACCGCTAGAAGTGAATTGTTCAGTTAGTTATACATTTAGAGGACCTCACAGATTAACAAGCAGGCCAGTGTAGGTTTTATGTGATCTACTGAATAACAGCAGGATTTATCACCACCTTTTTTAGCAGCCAGGTGGTTACAGAAACTGTTCATTTACTGGGACAATGAAAGTAAATGAATTGTCAGCATGGTACCATCGGCAGCTTTCAGGCAGCACAGCTCACAGGACAAACCCATTTACCCATAATGCCCCTGGAATGCCTCCTGATTGACCGCTGCTGGATCCCCTCCCCATTCACACATGGGATGTTCTGCATCCCATATCTTTCCCAAACCCCATTTTCCCATCAGCTTGCCTGATACCAGCTGTAGGCCATGTTGTATCTTACACAGAATCGAACGCCATTAATGTTTCAGCGTCTAGAGCCGCCATCTCCAAGCCAGGATGTGGGAACGGGAATCACTGGCCTTCCTGATACACAAATACACCCTGCAAATCATCTGTGAGTAACATCCTTACATATTTTTTTTTCCAGTCTCTTAATGTTAAGGTGTATAGTGTGATTTTCAGGGGTTTTTTTGTTATTTATTCAGTAATAAAGCAGAGACGAACTAAATGCATTAAGCCATTCAGTTTAATTCAAGTTTATTTGCATAATGCTTACAATAATTATCATTCCAAAGAAGCTTTACAAAAGGTGCAAGTAATTAATGAAATTTATGCATACATCATGATGATAATTAAATATAACAAGACTTTTGTAAAGGACTCCAAACAGTCAATACAATAAATACAGTCCAAACAATAAATACTACTAATGATCAGTCTACCTTGAAGCATTTAGCCTTCCTTGACTTGGCTAAACATCTAATGTGAAAACATCTAATTTAGAAACCTAAATTGGTGACAAACCAGACAGCGCACTGATCCCTTCAATGACTGCAAAGACCTTATAATCTGACTAAGTATGGCTGTGTTGTCAGGCCTGTTGATGAAAGGATCCCGGAGAGCCAATCATGGGTGACGGCGCGAGCACAGGAGATATCTCAAAAAGCAGGCAACTGGAGTCCAGAAGGCCAACATCCAGATGACACCACAGACAACAGAAGGCAGTCTCAGGTACACACAGCCTGTCCCGTCCAATTTACTATATTTGTATAAATGCCTGAATGTATGAAAATTAGTTTAGGGCAGTGAAATATAGACACACTGGAGTATGCAATAAAACAATAGTATTAGGAATGTATGAGCCACTGTTTTATGAAGAATAATAACTCTCTCACAGCATGATAATCACTTGAGCTGGGGAATTTCACTCCACTGGACAGTTCAGTGGATCAATAATGTTTTCTTTGCCTTTTTAAGACAGCGTATCACATATTCGCAGTCTTTTATGGAGGGTGCCCATTGGAGCGGTTTGTTTTCATAGAGCTGAATAGCTAGTCTTTCTATCTCTCATTCATGTGCATCTCATTGTCAGACAGCAACAAAGCCCTTTCTCTGTTGCTGAGTAAAAAATGAAATTCAGCGGATTTTCCTCCACTCTCTTATTCTCTTTCTTATATTTCCCCTCAGTCTGTGTGTCCTTCTGTTATGGTTTATATTCTTTTATTACTTTCACATGTCTGCTTTTGTATGGTGAAGCTCATGTCATTGAATATATGCATTCATATTCGGCTGTCTGGGAAGGACGTTTAAGCCCTTCTGCAGTCCTGAGTGCCATTGTACTGAGGAGGTGAGACACTCCTGCCCAGCTCAACTGTTCATTCAGACAGGAACAACAGCTGCTTTTATCCATACTGTAGATAAGGAAGGCCACATAAGCAAACATAATTTAAAAAAAATTGGTAGCAAGGAAAAGCTACAAAATGATTAGAAGTGGAGATCAAAGTTAGAGAACGATTTATGAACACTTTATACATTTATTTATTATACTTAATTTATTTTTAAAAAGGGCCTCACGGTGGGAATGGGTGTGTATGGATGTTTCCCAGAGATGGGTTGCAGCTGGAAGGGCATCCGCTGCTGGCGACCCCAGATTAATAAAGGGACTAAGCGGAAATGAAAATGAATGAAATGAATGAATATTTTTAAAAATGAAGGACATTTACCCCCAGGCAATCTGGTGTTAGATAAACATCAGTAACTGTGAGGTTTCAAAAAGTGTTCTCTAATTTTGATCAGTGATCTTTTTCAATTATCTATTTAAGTTTTTATACTGTGCTTCAGAATATATGTAACTCATGAAATATAGTTAAAAACTGTTCTTTTGTTGGCACAGATAGCCCAGTGCGTCGACAAATAGACTGTGCCACTGCCCTTTGGACATCCTGAGTTTACGTTCCGGCTTGTAGATCTTTCCCGATCCAATCCCCCTATTTCCAGATTCTCTCCAACTTTGCTTCCTGTTGTAATAAAGGCAAAACGGCAAAAAATAAATCTTTAAAAAAATACAACTGTTTTTTTTACTTCTGTTAAGATGAGTTCAAATAAGATTAAGCAATGACCTCAAAATAGGTTGTTCTCAAATTTTGATCACTGTATATAGCAAGAGCTTGTACAGTTCACTCGATTTGAAAACTGAAAAACTAAACGTTTATATATTTGACTGTTTTTCTATGGAACACAATTATAAACATTTTTGAAGACTACCCTGAGCACCCTTTTCAGAAACTAATGACAATGACTAAGGGATCTTCAGGATGACAAAAAGTATATGTTCCATAAAACCTGTGCCATATTGTAGTTTAATGACAAAAATTTAGGTATTAGGTATTTGCTTTATTAAAAGAAAAAGAAAAATAGCAATGTCTGATTTATGTTTGAATTGGGTCAGTTCAAGTCATTCAATTATTTACAAAACCATTCTGTTTGAATCGGTGTTCAGTTCCTCTCCGTAACGATTTTTTTCTTAATGTTTCCATCTAAGAACTTCAAATCATTTTGAATTATAATGCACAAATATTTTAGATCACTCTTAAGACACTTTTATGGCTCATTGCCATCCTTTTCAAAGACTTTTATTGTAAATTCATGGAAAAGAGGCCAACAGAAAATGTTGTGTGTCACAGAAAAATTAAAGTTGCACAGGTTAGAAGAATGTTACCATTAGAAAGGTATGCATTCTGGAATAATGTAACGTTATAACAGCACATTGCACAATAGAACAGCATTAGCATTTCTTCTCCTTTGGAGTATAGTAGAAGAGAGTCTAGATTGTCTGCTGGTCTTCTCTTGATAAGCCTATTATTGAAGCCCTGCATGCATTCAACCATCTAACAGCATAAAATCCTAATTTTTGCTAAGTTAATTTCAGTGATGTGCAAAACAACAGCTGGGGCAGGACTGTCCTGCTACTCTTGCATCCCCCCACAGGGTGAAGGGAGAGATGAAGGTGGAGATGTCCTCCTTCCATTCACTGTGCTTAGGCCTGTCTCCCAGGCCCCTGGCATTTCACTCTTGCCTGCTGTCCCTGGGCAGTCATGCATGGTCTCCCTCTGTTTCTGCAGACAGTAGAGATGAGAGAGATGGGGCGGGACGGGTACTCGGACACAGAGCAATATCTGCCGATGGAAGGCCATGGCAGGGCTGCTTCCATGCCTCGACTCCCAGCAGACAACCAAGTGAGCGCCTCATCCTGTCATTCCTTCATGTTTCCCCTCTTCCTTTTTTTCTACCCCTTTTCACATCCGTCTTTCCTTTCCTGACCCTCCAGACAACTCACTTTCCATTGCTGCCTGTGCATTAAACAAAAGCCAATTTTAGAATATTCAATAGACTGTGAGCTAGTGTGAGCTACACTGACAAGTCAATTATCTTAAGTGGCTAAGTTATATCCACAATAGATGTCTGAAAGGTGCATCAAATCAATTACAGAAGGAAGAGTAAAAGCTGTTATACGACTATGAATTAAATTGTATTAGTGGGTCATATTTGTTTACATTTTTTGGATTGTGTAGTGTATGATTCTCTAGTAGTGTCTCTATACCTTAAGAAAATATAAGAATATGCCTTCTAATCAGTATTGCAAGATTAGGCGGTTTCCCGTTCCAGTTGGGCAGTTTGAATTTGATTGCTTGGGTAAAAATTGCATAGGCGGGTTGACAAAATTTAGGCAGTTTTGAAATGTAACTTTTATATGCAACTTATTCAACAAAACATAACTGTGTGCTCCTACCTTATTCAGTTAGTAGTGACCAGTGCATAGCGCAAAACCACATGGGCCCACCAGCAAGGAAAGTTGTATCAAAATCTGACTCCCCAGACAAATCTGACTCCCTTTTGCGTGTACGCGCATCAGGCAGCACCTGCAGTTAAACTCACAGCGGTTATCATGACACTTTTATTGACTTTTATCATTTTTTCCACAATTGACAGCAAGAACAAGCATAGAAGCGTTGTCTGATTGACGAGCAGTGCCTACTTATGTTCAAAAGAATTTAAAACGTTAAATAGGACGAATTTATATCCCATTTCGAAAGTAAAACATAATCTATTAGGTAGCGTAATCTACACAACATTAAGTGCAGTGTGTGGTTGAGAGGGGGGCAGTGTTTCGATGTGATCCAGTTATGTTGTAGTTCTGTGACTGCTGGTGTTGGTTGCTGTATGGTTAAAAATTATGACAGTTAAAGTAACTAGGCTACATTTCAATTTAAATAATTAAAAATTAAATAAAATATTAATTTCTGTGTGGAGTTTGCATGTTCTCCCCGTGTTGGCGTGGGTTTCCTCCGGGTGCTCCGGTTTCCCCCACAAGTCCAAAGACATGCGCTATAGGTGAATTGGGTAGGCTAAATTGTCCGTAGTGTATGAATGTTTCCCATTGATGGGTTGCAGCTGGAAGGGCATCCGCTGCGTAAAACATATGCTGGATAAGTTGGCGGTTCATTCCGCTGTGGCAACCCCAGATTAATAAAGGGACTAAGCCGAAATGAAAATGAATGAATGAATGAATAAAATATTAATCTAATATTTTAGGCGGGTTTTTTTTTTGCGTTTTGGCTGGTTTTGGACAGCTTTTGGGCTGGATAAAGTCAGCTATATCTGGCAACACTGCTTCTAATTGTGCAATAAAAGGGAAAAATATGGACCCATAACAGATCCTTGCAACACTCTTCAAGAAAATGCCTTATCAATCACTATTAAATAAATTGTCATTAACAACCCTGTCATAAATATGCATTTTAAGTATTTGTAATGATCAAAATATGTGTTTGATGTGATGTATTTAAAAATACATAATTTGCATTCAAACATGCTCTTAATATACAGTAATTGTCTAGATATAAAATATCTAGCATATTACATCATGCACCTTCATTGCTTATGATGCATATTTGATGCAGGTCTACAACAAGGAAGAAATAAGTGTTTTGTTCATTTTCGTTCATATTTCTCACTGTTGGCATTTGCGTAGCCTCCTCTTCATTCATACAGACCCAAGTATACTCACTTCTCCTCTACACATTATACTAAGCAGTATGTCACATGAGTACTACATCTGAATGTCCTATATTCATGAAAGACAATACCCAGATGACATACTGCATCTGCTGGGAATCTGAAATTTGTGCATATTTTGGGTCATTTTGCTGTGGGAGCTGAGAAGCTGACCAAATAAAATATTTGCTTCTTTTTTTCTGAATAAATGGTTTTCTGTCAATATGTCAGTACTTCTCTCTTTGTCTTTGCCTTTTTGATTTTGAGCCTTTAAATTTATTTATTTTTTTTTAAATTTGGCTTCCTCTGGCTTCCTCTGTGTCCTTATATTGCCTTTGTGTAGTTCTAGACTTAACTGCATCTACAATTTTCTATTACTTGATGCATAATTGACAACAATTTGTTTTCCTATTTTTATTAAGTCCATTTAACTGCATTTCATTCAGGATCATAAAGCTCAGAAAAAATGAACATGTAAAATAAACAGTGATTTGGGAGTTGGTACTGAAATGTAGATTTCTGTGAGTATGTGCTTGTGTGTGTGAGTGTGTGTTAATGTCCAAATGTAGACCAGCAATCAAAAGTTTTGGGTCTGTGGGATTTGTATTTATTATGATTTTAAGCAAAGACATTAAAATTATTAAAAGTGACAGACATGGACAATGTACCTTGCAGTAGCTAAATATATCTCTGGCTTGAGAGATATGATGTGTCCTCGGATAAAGTTGCAAGATTCTGAGGGTTTTGAATAGTAAGAAATTTTTCAGAACAGTGGAATGCAAAATACAAATTCAGAATAGCAAAAAGAAGTCAAACTAATCAGAATTGGGAGATAAAAGTCAACAATAAATGAATACAAAGTTTTTTGTAGCTCGTGGTGAAAACAGGCTTCCATAGTTCTGCTTGTTTTCAATTAATCAAAGAATCCAGACAACAAAATATAACACTAACATTTTTTTTCACATTGGTAACAACAGTAAATGTTTCTTGAACATTAATCATCTTGGAATTATTTTCTGAAGGATCACGTGGCATGGAAGTCTGGAGTAACGACGCTGAAAATCCAGCTTTGACTCACACAAATGAATTATCTTTATTCATGTAAATAAAATAAATGACCTTTTTTTCCTAAAATTACCATTTGTTTTATATTGTAATATTCTCAATATAAGTTAAGTGTATCTAAAAAAAATCTCAAAAGACCCCAAACTTTACAATGGTGATTGTGGTGTGTTGTGTATATTTACTCGAACATGCTGCAGTGTAAAAGTGATTTACATAACTTTTAGAAAGCAAATGGAGGATAGTGTTGTTGTTGTGGTCTCCTGCGGTACATATACTGTATGTGTGTGAGCTCTCTGTGTATTGTGTTCAGTGTACTGTTGCTCACTGTGTCATTATGTGTGCTGTACTGTACTGTGCCGTGTCTCTAACACTGCCTCTGGCCCTCAGTGTTTGTGCTGCTGTGGTAAGTGTTTTCTTCTGTCTCCACTGCTTCTGTGTCTAACCAGGTTCTCTGTGTCTCTCTTCTCTCCATTTATGTCTTTATATCTCCTTATCCCTTCCCCTCTTTCATCCTCATTTACTCCTGCATGAATCCACTTTTTCATCTTTCTCTGTCCTTCTCTTTCATGCCTGGGCTAATGTACCTCGCCTTGTCTAAATCTGGCCCTGTGTGCTTTCTGTGTATGGACGTGCTTGTGCTGTGTCTTGTGTTTGTATGGAAATGGCTGTGCAGCAGCCACGGAGGAAAGGGCGCCACCGGGGAGATAATCTCACTGTATGTGAATCCTCTCACGTTCATAATCACTCTAGATTTTACCCTATCTGACTCTGGTATTTATTTATTAAATTATATAATTACCACCTCCCTATATCAGAAAATACATTATTAATTATGATAATAATAATTATAATAATATTAAATAGAAAACAGAAAGGTTGATCTTGCAAAATGTAAGCAGAAGAACCAGTATTTCGTTCATGATGTTTATACTATGGGGCTATTAAATGCTTTATTCTGATTGGCTCGTTAACATTGTAGTGTGTGCAATTATTTTCAGATAAAGCACAGGTAAATTAGTTCAAGACCACATTAGAGTTCTAAATGCTGATGATTCAGTTGTTAAACCAAGGCTCTGAATAAGACGCATAACTACACACAGGAGCTTTTGAAGGACAGAAATATAATAAAATACAACATCTGAACAGTGTGTTTAGGTGTTGTAACTGTAGTAAAAACAGAATAACTGACTCTGGTCTGTTAAATTTATTAGAAAAGAATCCGCTGTGTCGTCAGTTATTCCTAACTTGGTTAAAAAACTTGTTTTATTTCAATCCAACTGAAGTGGAATATTGAGTAGGGAATGGGGCTTTCTACTTATGCATTATTGCCTCGCAGCAAACTAATGATAAGAGGGGCGTAGTTAAGAATATTGTGGCATCAAACTGCCATCAACAGAGAAGGACCGCCACTCCAAACGCAGAAGCAAATGGTCAGACTTTAATTAAAGATTACCAAAACAAACATTTTTTCAGTAGATTAACTTGCAAGGATTAATTGTTCACCTAAAGAATAACAATGTGAGCTAGCAAAATAAACGTTGTACATTTTCATTTCAAATCAAGAATAATTTGATGAAATAAATTACCATGATTAATGAACCTTAACTTAAGTTAAATTAACTGTCCACAAATGTGGACGCCATGCATGAAAATGTTAAAATGACACAATTCTATGGTTATATAATCACTTTAGTAAGTAACATTTAATGTGGGACATTGGTGAAGATTATTAGTGATGATGATGCTGATAAATCAATGAATCAGTTCATTAATTTGAATGAGTTTATTCATAAAGAAATTAATTGTCATGAAATGAATAGACAGATTTCCCAATACTGGGTCGCAGCTGGAAGGGCGTCCGCTGCGTAAAACATATGCCTGAATAGTTGGCGGTTCACTCTGCTGTTGCGACCTCTGAAATAGAGACTAAGCCGAAGGAAAATTAATGAATAAATGAATAGACAGTAAAAAAAAATGGTTCACTAATTAAACAGCATCAACTCTAACACTTTTCTTTGGCACTTACAGTAATAGTAGTGCGTTATTATTATCTGTTACATACAGACTTATTTAAGAGAGAAATATATGCAAATCAAATTCCTGGAAACTCCTGGTCTTGCTCCCTTTTAATGTATATATGTTGTCTGTGTGCTCTGCAACACTCATTATGTGCTTTTTGTTCATGTGCATGTTATGTTTTTGTGTGCATATCTGTCCACAGTTTTTAGTGTGTGTGTGTGTGTGTGTGTGTGTGTGTGTGTGTGTGTGCGTGTGTGTGCGTGTGTGTGCGTGTGTGCGTGTGTGCGCGTGTGTGCGTGTGTGTGCGTGTGTGTGTGTGTGTGTGAGAGAGAGAGAGAGACTGTGTTTGTGAACAGAGACGTGCAGAGATCCATTGGTGTTCAGTGGGTCACAAGGCAAAAGAGGGACTTTTTGTGTTGTTGTTTTTTTCTTTATTGTTTTAGTTAAATATAGTGTGGAAGTCATTGTGTTACAGTAGTTGAAAGACCTGATGAAGGCACAACCACTTGTCCACAGCAAATAAATAAGGCTGCAATTACACTTGGCATTAAAAGGAATTTCAAATCTGGATCGTCCACACATACGGATTGAAAAGACAAGTTTAAACGTGTTTGTGATTGGATGTTATCCCATCAGCATGTCCTGGTTTGGGGGTAGTCAAGGATGCAATGTGATCAGATCTGAGTATAAAGTAAATATAATCCAGCCATCATGTCTTCATCCACAGATTAATCCACACAAACTGCACTACTATTGTTATACCCTTATATGTTATAGCGCATTGCCTTCATATTCTAGAGTTAATTTGCTTGCTTGTACATAGAATATACATTTATTTTTGTATACCCAATTTGGTGTTTATATAGCCTGTTACTTTCTTAATGCATTAAGCTATTTATGATGGTTTCTTGAATATGTTGTCTAGTTGAGTTTACAAACAAGTTGTTAGCAAATATAGTTGCAGAACCATTTATTCTTGCATATTCCCCTCAGCAGAATTAATTAAATATCATGGGGGAAAGAGAGATCCAATCAGTTATCAGATACATAAACCACTAGATGTTTATGTGTAAACATGCTGTGTCCTGATTGACTGTTGATCCAATCTGCTTTATCCAATCAAGGTGTTGCATGTAAGTGTCAAGTGTAAACGCAGCCTAAATATATAACTAATCACTGGAAATGCATTTTAAAGAAATCCAAACATAATACTACTGTAATTTGAGTAATGCAAGTATACTTTCTATAAAATGTCATTTAAAAGTAACATTACAGAGCACAGTTTATATCTTAAAAACCCCTTGCAGGGCTATATAAATAAACTAGCTACTATTATCACTTGTAGGTTTTCTGCAGGTTACACACCAAATGGGCAGCATGACTATGAATGTTGGATTTCTACAAGCGAGTCAGTGAGCATGTTTACATGCAGACCTGATAACCATCCAAACTCTATTTATTGAAATAACCCATTTTATCAGTTTACAGGCAAATCAATAACCTGACAATGTAAGTAAATTTGTGTTTTTTGTAGACTTTATTAAATCTCAGCACTGCATCCAAACTCGCATACTGTATAGTAGGTACTACATTTGGTTTGAAACTTTCTTCGCCACCACTAACGTTAAAGTATGTTATTTAGTATGAATGTGCGTAGTATGAATGAAATTCAAACATACTACATCCACAGAGATTTGCCAAATGCGTCACTTTACTTCCATTCATTGGGATAGTAAAGTGTCCATCGTATGCACGCTTCAGAATCTCGCCAGTAGTCGCAATACAGTTTTATGAATATAACATTGAAAATTCCCAAAATGTCAGTTGGAAGTTGGCTCAGACTTATTCTCAAGTATATTTTACGTCTGTACCACTTGTTCAATGTCTGCATAAGACAAGAACATATATTTATCATTTCTTCAGCCAGGAAAAAGTTTGAATTTCCAATACATCTCCTCTTCCCCTACTGAGAAATAAGTGCTGTGGCTGAATGTGGTTAAATCTGGCTTGAGGATGGATTTCTGTCACATACTACTTATGCAAACTACCAAAATCCAGGTTATGGCCTTTGCATGCTGGATAAAATCAGGTAAAATTGGCAAAATAATATCTAGCTGTGTTGCTCAATTTATGCTTAGGCTTTTCATGACCCTATAGCAATAATGAAAAATGGTTTAAGAGATTTGCATGGCCATACACATCGTCAGCTGATTAGTAATGTGTATAAACACTAACTGAAAACTCTTGTTTGTATGTTATGCTGCATCCACGCCTCAAGGTGTCAGTGTCGATAGTGTTTAATAGTGAAGCTTCACCTAAACCGTCCAATTCTTGCTTTTGTGAAAAATACAGGTTGTATCAAAAATGATCAGGTTGAGGGTCCAGGGCTTGAGCCACTGCAAACCACCTCACTCTGCACGTCCCTCTACCCGGATCATAAATATCTGCTGCTGCCCCACACATCCTTACTGAAGCCTCTTTTCTCTCTGTGGTGTGCATGGCTGTGACAGGGTAGAAATGCAATTCTCCACAATTTTGTAGCAGGATGTCAATTCATGGATAAGGGTTTTGACTTTATAGATGCAGATCATGATGCATGTGAGCACGATTACCTTTGGTGTTATATTTATTCTGTCTCTCTGCTCTACTCTGACTTTTGCATGATGAATGGTGAATTTGTGTATTTGTTTGCTAGTGTCAGCCAAGATCTTACACAATCAAGCCACACCAACTCCCAGACCTACAGAACTGTAGTAGTGTGACCCCATCATACACTCAATTTACACCTGGTATTAATAAATTGTTGTGCTGATACAGTCACACACAAAAACTATGTAGAAGTGTAAGCAGGGTGGTAAACAGAGTTGTTTATAGTTTTGTCAATAGCATTTTTGGTATTCTTTGATGAATACAAATTCAAAGTAACAGTATTCATGTAAAATACAAATATTTTAATTAATTCCATTCTTGCTGCAGAGAAGTGTTCATTTTTTAAAATTTAATTTTTAACTGAGCAAAAAATGTGTATAGTGATGTTTCTAGTGCAGTAATAAAATCACTAAACAAATGCTCATGGAAGAAAGTTGACCATTTGGGTAACAGTTTATTTTGATGTCCCCTTTATACATTCTGTTGACTATAAGCAACATTAATGTTTACTAGTTGAAATGTAAGTGTAGAGTAAGTTAAGAATAAGTTAACATACATGCAGAGTTACCAATGGGGGACCATTGAAATAAAGTGTTAACAGATATTAAGCAAAGAGTCAACTAAGGGGTAGGGTGGGACACAACCAAGAGGCATTGCTGAGGAAAGTTCACCCTGCATTGCCTGCATCAGGGGGAAAAAAGTTGCACTAGAACACACCGGACAGACTACAGCTGGTGGTCAAGTAGTGTCCATGGGGGTGTTTTCTTTCCTACAAAGTCTCTTATTCAACAGAATTGGCCAAAAAATTATGTTTCATTCCAAAAAACTAAAACCCACTGATGCTCAAACCCACCAGACAATGCTTTATTGCAGACCATTGGCTCTTTGTGTCCCGGGCTTAAGACTCTAATGATTGCTAATTGTTGTAGTTGCAAAGTTGGCCAGGCTCTGTTTACACCTGGTATAAAGATACATTTTCCTCCAACTGTCCACAAGTGGATGATGCTAAATACTGGTGTAAATGGGGTCTAAATGTTTTGAGCTGTTCCACTTTCGACCGATTGCAGGAGCACTACAAATAAAAATGGTTCAGATAGCTTTTGTCATCATTTTTCCTGAAAGGATCACTTGCTCTCCATCCATGTGATCATGTGCAGTGTTGTATAAAAATGGACCAAAACAAAGCATTGATATTTCGCTGCATTATACCACAACACAACAATCGTGAAGAAAATGGTAGTTGCTGTTTACATATGCGGTTTTCCAACACACTTGTAAGTTCTATTCAAAAATATACATGCATCACACTGGTCATTCCTATGAAAAACATGATGAAGTAAGAGGTACAGGTCTCAGTGTAGAACACAAGTGGAAACAGTCATGCATCTCAGCTAACAAATTGTGGCTACTGAAAGTTCATGATAAAACCAGATGAATATGGACTTAGTTCATAGTCAACAGAATTTTTAAATGGGATGATTAAAAAAAATGTTAGCACTGATTATAATGGGACTGACATTAATACCAGGTGTAAATGGAGCCAAACATTCAATCATCTGCCTGCCTATACTAAAAATACGGAAATGAAGCTCCCTTCTCCAATCTTCCAGTTCCATTAATTTCCAATAAACCAAAACCTCTCTCTTCCTTCGCTTCCCTTTCTTTTCTCTCTCTCTCTCTCTCTCTCTCTCTCTCTCTCTCTCTCTCTCTCTTTCTGTCCTGTGCCAACTCTCTCAGCAGCCCATCACAGATAACAGTCCTATGAAGCGCTCGGCTTCATCTTTGGGTCACGGGCGTGCAGGACGCTCGATGCGAGGTGAAGATTATGCCATGGAGAGGGTTATCCCAGAAGAGGGTCACAGGCATGGGCATCGCCACCGAGACCGCAGTCACCGGGCGTCAGAACGCTCTCTGAGCCGATACACTGATGCTGACACAGGTCAGAAGCTGAAACGTATTTAACAGTAGTAATAAAGCAGTCAAGAGGATAGGAGAGCTACTGCTAATGCCTTTTTTTCTCCAACAGGTCTTGGTACTGACCTCAGTACAACCACGCAGTCAGGAGACCTGCCATCCAAGGAGAGAGACCGGGGCCGAGCCAAAGACCGCAAGCACCATCATCATCACCATCACCACCACGGCTCTTTAGATAAGGAGCACTACGGTCATGAGAGAGACAGAGGAGACTATGGCCACAGACAGTCTAGAGAGAGAGACCGCCGCTGGTCCCGCTCGCCCAGTGAGGGCAGAGAGTGTCTGACTCACAGACAGGTGGGACATTTATTCACACAGTGTTCATAATATCTAGCCACTTGTAACAGCTGAACATTTTTAAAGCATTGAACAAAAAGTCATTTTCTTAATCAGTTTGTTTTTGGGCTTCACAGTTGCAAATATGTAAGATTTGTTTATTAAAATATCTCCAAACCACAAAAACAGTGTTATATATTTTCCTGACTTATGTACTTACATTATCCCAAATATTTCGAAGAATGTTAAAAGCCACATACTTTTTCCCATTTTATTTTATAGAAACAACAAAGTCACTTTAATGTGTTATGTGTTTTATTAGACTGCTCAGAGCAGCATTATAACACAATCTTAAAATGTATTTAGTATGATAAAACAGTGCGGCTGCTTCCCCACATGATCATGATCGAAATAATCTGAAGCGCTCCACTGTGGCGTAATAAAAGCTCTGCTGCTTTCATTCCACATCATGCTCATCTGTCATCAGCAATTGCTTTAGCATCTCATTCTGCTTTGTCAGCTTTCAGCCTTACTCTGCTTCAGGCTATGGCAATAATAAGTTTAAAACACATTAGTTCAGTGGGCAGCAACCCATTGAGATCTTTATCACCGTCCCAGCAGATTCCAAAAATGAGTAAGTACAAGAAGTACATAATGATTAATGTAGACCTATGTTTATTTTTCTTGATCCAAATGCTTTATTTTATTTTAATTATGGTTAAATGGCCCAAACGTTGATATATGGCTCCCCATAGTGATGACATCCACCATCCCATGAGGTGCGAGCACGCAAAGTAACAGCTGAGCTTAGAATGGCTTGAGCGTGCAACCGGAATGACATTTTTCAGGGTGCTTTTCTCCTCTTTCTTTTTAAAATGAAACCGCTGGTGCTCAGCACTCCTGTGAAAACGTGAGGCACACAAGGCCCATAAGCAGTGCGCAAAACTGCCAAAAGAAGACAACTTTAAAAAGGCACCTATTTTTTTTTTAATAGGTTAACTAGTGCATTGTACATAGTTCAAAAGTTTTAAATTAAAGGTCTCAAGTTGGAAATGCAATATTCTGTTTTATTTTTCTGGCAGTTTTTATTATTGGTATCGGCCATAAGCAAGGCCAAGATTAGGGATCTTGTTCTTAAAAATGTTGGGCTAAACCACTGCTTAATCTCATCAATGAACATTATTTCTGCACAAGTCTCATCGGATGTAATGAAGACAACTACTCCCATAATTCCACACAGCATCATCAAACTCATCAAACGTCCATGAAACAGATTTACTGCTCTTACCTCATTTTTTGGCTCCCGTTTATAAAGTACTCTCATCAAATAATGTAGCCTCGGAGGAAATAAAAAACATACTCAAACATTACAACATACAGTGTGTTTTAGGGAAGTTTTGATACTTTTGCTGGAAAACAATATTGATGATTAAGAAAATGACTGAAGCAAATAACCTATTTCTTATTTTAAAACATGATGTTTTCATTTTTCATGCTGTTTGTTATTTAATTAATATTGTACCAATATCCAATACTCAGGACCAGAAATAATGTAACCAGTCAAAATGAATTCTATTTCAGTTTAATTTGTACTGACAATAAAAAAACTACTTAACCTAAACAACATATATTATTTACATTTGCAACATAATTCAATTCTTTTTGTTTTGTTTTTTTTTCTTCTTTGTGTCTTCTCTCTTCCCTGTGATATGTTGCTTAATGTTTGGTTGTTTATTTTATGGCTGTTTGCATTGGTCGCTTTGCTCTACTGCTTTGCAATGTCTCTCATTCTTGCATCTCTCTCACTCTCCCTCTCTCTCTTGTGACTGTGCTTCTCTCTCTGACTGTGGTGTGTCTGTCTGTGTCACCTCCTACTGTCTTTCTTCTTGTTGTGTGGTTAATTTTGTGGTTCTGTTTTATTTGCCTTGTTCCATTTTCATGTAGGGCAGTAGTTCAGTAAGCGGCAGTCCAGTCCCCTCCACCTCCGGGACCAGCACACCCCGCCGTGGCCGCCGTCAGCTTCCCCAAACACCCGCTACGCCCCGGCCACACGTCACCTACTCGCCCGTGGTCCGTAAGCCCATCAGCAGTACCCCCCCTCCCGGCCAGCAGAGCCGACTCCCCACCCCAACCTCCCGGCGCTTCAGTCCGCCTGGCCCCGAGCCCCCGCTTCCCCCTCACCACCACCCGTCACCACCCCACCATGGCTCTCCCCGCTCTGGCCGACATGCACACTGGGGCCCCGGGACTGCAGAGAGCGTGGAGGGCGACGGCTTCTATGACGACCAAGACTATGAGTTCAATCACCATGAGCCTCCGTCCTATGAGCAAAGCCCCGTGCAGGGCAACCCTCACCCTCATTCCCCCAGGACTTCCCGCCACAACACCCCTCCTCAGGGCCAAGCGCACCCGCGGCGCATGCCAAATGGCTACCGCTCGTCTTCGCCCTCGCCGCACCACCACGCGCCCGCTCACCCTGGAACTCATAAACCTCCTCATCCCAGAGGGCCCAGAAAGGGCCTCCATGAACCCTACAGTGAGACTGACGAGGACGACTGGTGCTAGCCTCTGGGATGGGGAGGGCCGAGTCCTTGCGCTTTCTGGAACGGACAACTGGTGAAACAGTGGCCCATCTGTCCAGGGAAACACACGGCAGTGTGTTGAATGTTCACAGGGGAAATCAAGGCATGATTCCTTTCTTTCTATTTCTCGTTTCTTTTATGATTCCTCTGCTGCCGAGTGTTTCCCTGCAAGCTGGCAGTGAACATGAAGACTGGCGAATATGAAATCTTGTTCTTAGCCTTTTTTTCTGAAGAATACAAACAATTATTTTGATAAGGAGGAGGAATGTCTGAACTTTTCTTTTTCCAGGACATTTCACGCAGTCCCTCCGGAAATGAGACGCTATGAACACTTTAGCACTCATTTAAAGAAACAACAGCAACAAAAAAAGATGAATCACTTTTTATTTCACAGAACTTGACTGGAGATTCGTTTATTGCAAAAATCAGTACAGATGCTGGGAAATATTGATGAGTTTTATCATCTGTGTTTACTGTTATTAATAATCCCAGTGGAAGGGGGTGCGGGTAAGTTGGGTGGGAGATGGATCTGGGCGGAGGTGAACTCTCACCTGAACTAAAATTAGTTAAGCCCACCCTGCACTTCAGACCCTCAAACGCAAGAAATGAAACGTACACACAAACACACAGACACACATACACAAAAAAATATATAATAGGAGAGAAAAAAAGTGAAAAAGATCCTCACTCTTTCTTCTACGGCTTCGTCTTCTGCTTCTCATTGGAAACATTGGAGTTTGAATCTTCTGTTGCACTGCCCAGCTTCGTTTGAACTCCTAGAAAATATATCCCTTGGAAATCCTGCATGATTGAAAAAAAAGAAGAAAAAAAACAAGAAAAAAAAAATACACAAAGAAACTTTGAGTAAAAAGGGGGAAGGGGGGATCGATTCCTTGGCTCTTTTGTCATGTCCATGTCGTTCTTTCTCTCTCATCAAAGTCTCCTCTCTCTCGCTCTCTTTCATAGCTCTCTGTGATCCATTGCTAACACTCAAACTACTAGCAAATGGGTGACCAGAGAGATGTCTGCAAGGTTTTATACCAGATTTGTTGCCAAACACTACATACAGTAAAAAAAAATTGTGAATCGAAAATAAATGGATAGCACAATTGCTTTTAAGCTTGAGACATTTTATAACCTTTTGTTTCACTGTATAGTTAATTAGCTCACTTGCACAAGAATGCAGATGTAGTAGCACATAAAGCAAGCAAAGGACATGCGATTTTCCTTTACACCACAAAAACATGCTCTTCCAGTCTTCCAGAGTAAATGCAGAGAGTGAGAGAGAGATAGTCGAGGGGAGAAAAGAGAGAGAGAGAACCGCTCCATCTTTACATATGATTTCATGTTGATAATGACAATGTGTGTGTGTATAGATATGATCACATAAATGCTGATAAGTAATGATGACGGTGAAGATAATTATGATGATGATGATGATGATGATTTTGATTTCATTTTCTACCTGTTTTGTATTTGACTCAGCTGCTCTTTGTATTGCCATATTGTTTTCATGTGAGTTTTGTGTAGGTGGTGTGTGGAGCTCTGTGATAGTGATCATTACGGGCCATGACAGAAACCCATCTGACCTTCAGTCCATGTCCTCCACTTGGGCTGTTTCCATGACACATCAGTGAGAGTTAATGACAGTTCAAAGCATGCATCTGATCTCGAGTCTCTGTAACTGTGAACACTTTTTTATCAAGAAGGAAAAAAAGCAAAGAAAAAAGAAAGTAGAGAAAGAGCCGACTAGTTATCGACCATGTACGTGTGATATAAACGTCTATAATGTCTAAACAATATCAGCTAAGTTGACAAGGATTAATTAGATTACATTTTATAGACATATTTTAAATATTTTATCTATTTTCTGTTATTTAGTGACTTCCTTTTAAATGCTGATTTTAAAATAATTTAAGATATTTTTATTGATTTAAATTATTTTTGTAATTATCTATTTATAATTTGTTTTTATACCTTTAAACCAGTGGGTTTCGACCAGCAGGGCAGAAGCCCGACAATTATTAAATAACACTTATTGTAAAGAAAAAACAATAATATATTACAATAATCTGAGAATGGAATCGCACAGTAAGTTGATGTTAATTCATTTCATTTAAGGCAAGGCACTGCAGCCAAAAACACACTGCATGTTGTTTTCATACACCTGTCAGATTTTTGGCTTTAATGTAAAGAAACATCCAAAATACACTTTTAAGTGTTACAATGCATATTAAAAAATGCTGTTTTTCTCAAAATTAGTTGAGGCATAAATCTCGGCTTCAGTAGCTTTTACACTCCCCAGTCTTCACACTTTTATCCATACCTGTATTGATCATGTTTTTACAGAGGGATATGTTCTTTCCTGGCTGTTTACAGCATATACTGAATTATGGAATGATAAAATTTAAAAAAGCGAGATTCCCCAAAAACCTTTGTGTGAAATTTGATTAAAAAACAAAAAATTGAGCTGATGCTGCGCTCAGATTTTGTGCTCGGCAAATTAGCACGTTTAATAAACTAATGCATCATTTACATATTTAAACAAAGCATTTTAGAAAACTTGTAATACACAGCGTATGCGCTTAATGCAATCATTCAGCTGGGGAATATGGTGATAGCTTTTTTTGTTTTTTTTTTACCCTATTCACCTGCAGTGTCTTGACTTGAAATATCAAAACTTACCCTTTTAAAAAAAAGATAGAAAACAAGCAGCTTTGTCAGAAATGGCGTAAATATCTCAGCCTCAACCACTGCTTCAACCCGTCTTTAAAGTCCTGAAGAAATTTGAATGGCAAGAAGGTAACTGAGCTCCACTACCTCTACTTGACCAGCAGATGGCGCTATGATCCACACTGTTTGGCAGCCAGTGATTTTTCTGGCTCCGTCAGTCTCACCTTTTTCTGTTTCATGTTTTTATGTCAATGACCTGTACACTGAGAGTAGTACTATGTGTCTGTCACCGATGGTGCACCATTCTGTGTTCAGGAAATGTAACACAGCCAATCAAACTGCACAGAAACATGTAACACCGCCAATCAAATTGCATGGGTGAAAACAATGACCGGGCCTTTTCTGCCAAAACTTGTCTGTTGTGTCCCACTGATCTTTGTGTCTCTTCTGCCCATGCTATCCATCGTCATCTCAGCCTTCTTTTACGAGGCAGAATGACTCCGCATACACAAAACACACTGCCGAAAGAGTCCAACTTCGCAGCATGCAGAAAATGAAACATTGTATGTAGCATTTACTAACATATTATCATTCACAATCCCACTTGAGCGAGTCCTGTATGTAGCATTACTGATAAAACTGGTAAGTCTGTGGGTTTACTTGGAGATTAGTGTGTCCACAACTAGTGAGTATAGTTGTCCCCTTACTATTACTGAGATTTATCAGTGCCTTAATTCAGTGTTATTTAGTATATATGTCCTCAATAGACGTTTAAAAAACATTTTCTTTGGGTTCTTTTATCCACAGTTGGCAGTTAGTTTGAGAGATTTACTTTTTACAAGGACAGAATTGAAATATGCAATATGAAGCCTTTTTAAGTTGGAAGGTGCATAAAGGGGAATGATATCGCTACACAAAAATATCGGGTTGTTTCAGCTGAAATTTGAGTAAAATATGGACAAACCGCACTGAAATATCTGAAATGTAATTTTAAACCCAACTTTAACCCAACGATCAGGGGTTTCCCATAACTCAAATGGGGTCTGAAAACAATCCAAATTTTTAGAATGTTTCTGAATAGTGTGTTTGTCTCAAAAATCACCTTGTGAATTATTTCATTCTCATTTGCATGCAGGATGTTCCCTCAACTTCAGTCTCTGTGTGTGTGTGTGTGCGTGAAGCTGTAAGAGAAAACACATGTGGTAGGTTGGTTAGGACATTGGCATTTCTCATTGTCTGTCATAAATCACCATTACTAACAACCTCTGTTCATATTTGGCAAAAACAAATGACTATTTAAAGTACAACGCCAATGTGGGAGCCACACTGTAAAAAGATTCAACTTAAAAAATAAGCAAGTTTTTGTCACAAATAAAAAAAAAAAAAATGATGTAGAGAAGCATTTACCTCGAGAACTGCATGTGCAATGTGCATGCCACAGCGTTTGATAAAAAGTCAGCTGCAGGAATTAAAAAAAAAAGTTTTGTAGAAGAAAAAAACCACAAGTACAGATAAATCTTTTTTAAAGTTATATATTCCTTTATGCTCTATTTTTTAAAACAAACAAAAAAACATGTCCTGGGGAGGAAAATCACTTTGCAATTTGAAAGTTGCTTTTCTTTCTGTTTTCTTCTTCTTCTTCTTCTTCTTCTTCTTCTTCTTCTTCTGCCAACTAGACAGAGAGACACTTCAACACTATGTTCAGGGCACGTCAATATGACTACTGTCACAAAAAAAGAAAGAAATAAAAGAGTCAAGAAAAAAAAAATCCTTACTGTTTTTTTGAGTCTGAACTGGAGTTTTAAGATCTGAAATTCCCTTTTGCTTCGAGTTTCTGATTATTACACAATTCCCAAAGAATGTGCATTCAGCAAAGCAGGGTGTGATTGTGAGTGTACTCAGAGCTGAATGTGTCCTCTTGTTGGCAGCTGTATATAGCAGTCCTGTTGTTTGTGTTAGCCTTATCTGACACACAGAGGGATCAGACCACATGGAGCAGTCTGTCACAGGACACCTCCACTGCTTCGGGGGTTAAATGGTCTTGCTTGAATACTGCACAATATTGAAAACTTTCATGATGCTATTATCGATTACTGTACATGCACACTGCTGGAAAACTGCTATATCAAAATGCTATGTGTGTGTGTGTGTGTGTGTGTGTGTGTGTGTGTGTGTGTGTGTGTTACAGTAGAATGTCCAAGTTGCATTTTTTCCTCTTCACTTTTTTTTTATCATGTAAAAAGACGCCTAGTAAAATGTCATTCAATGTACCAGTAGTTTATATAATACAAAAATCATGTCAGACATATTTAGATGACATATTAAGATAAGCATTTGATGACATATTAAAGATCATATATATTTCTAAAGATCATATATATATATATATATCTAATCGATTCAAATGTGATATTTTGCCACTATAAAGGTTTTACCCATTTATCAGCAGCCCGAGTTTTAATTATATGAAATATAAAACAATTTAGCGTAATTACTTATTCTGACATCTTTGATCTTTGACACTTTCTTTTTAATTCTAAATGGTTGTCCTTTTTGTGTCTTGTTCTTTAATAACAGAATTGATTGAACTACAAATTTGATGAGCCTGATTTTAAAATAATCAAGTTGTTCAGTGGTGATGAGGAACTCAAATACATCAAATAATGTCCTGACATCATTTTGAATACTCACCCTCATGTCATTCAATGGCATGTTATTTTCTTCTGTAGCACAAAAAAAGATCATGTTAAAAATGAAACTAAAGGTTAATTAACACCAATAATTAGTCTAATGAGAACCATAGCATTCATTCATTTTCTTTTCGGCTTAGTCCCTGTATTAATTAGGGGTCGCCACAGCGGAATGAACCGCCAACTTATCCAGCATATGTTTTACACAGCGGATGCCCTTCCAGCTGCAACCCATCACTGGGAAAGAACCATAACAACTATTAATAAATACATTTTATTCATGTTTATTTTTAGTTGTGGTCTGGATTCAGGTGTAGTTTTAGAACTGTATCTTTAGCATTACCTAAAATTAAAGGTTCCAAATAAGGGTTTTTGCAAGGATGTCATAGAACGAACGGGGTGTCAAACTCAGATCCTGGAGCGCCGCTGTCCTGCAGAGTTTAATTCCAACCCTGATTCATGACACTTATCAGCAGGTCTCAAACAAGCCTAAAAAACTCAATTAGTTTGATCAGGTTGGTTTAATTAGGGTTAAGGCTAAACTGTGCAGCTGTGGCATCGAGGTACTGAGTTTGGCCCCTGTGCCATTGAAGAAACATTTTCAGTAAATGGACTATTTTCTTAAAATAATCATTCATTCATTCATTCATTTTCATTTCGGCTTAGTCCCTTTATTAATCTGGGGTC
>CAIGQW010000272.1:10776467-10791156 GCA_903798125.1 Danio choprae
AAAAAAAAGGAATAAAATAGAGCCAGACACAAAAACCTTTGTTACAAACTTTTATTAAGATATTCAGCTGTATCCTTTGACTTTTCTCTTACTCATTTTTTACAGTAGTTAATGTGCAATTACTTTTGATAATATTGGGTCACAGTTAGGGATTCACAAAGTTATTGGCACTTTGAACACAGACAGAATGGAGTGGATGAGCACTGGCGTTACAGGGTCACTGCATGAGCACAGCTGGGTATGGGTTACAACTCATGCTGAGAGTGCACAACTAACAATCAAACTTCTTTAGTGCTTCTATGTAATATACAGTATATAGATTTGTATAGGGATGTAGTCATAGAAAGTGAGACACTGCATTGTAAAAAAGGTTCACAACCAGTCTGTTGTTTTGAGTGTTTAAGCAAACTGATGTCATCCCCCATCCTGTCTGTATTTCTTTGTAATTCATGATACCATGTATGGACAACTCAGTTGTCCGGCTGTCAGACGTTACTTTACCAAAACATTTGCAAAATTGGGTTATATTCATGATCATCATTATCATCATCATCTTCTTCTTCTTCTTCTCATTTCAGGGGAAAGACTGAAAGCAGAGAGTTGGGGTGTGCTGGAAGAGAATGCAACACGCAAAGAAAGAGGTGAGAGTATCTTCATGTTGTATGTCTGTTATTTAGTGGGATAGCAGTGCTGCATTCTGTTGACAAAAAAAAAGGTAGCGAAAACTGCAAGCTGAAGAGAAACCTGCAAAATGTGGCAAGTAACCGGTTTCTGCTTTTGCAGAGAGGAGAGAGAGTCACTATTTATAAAAGAGTTCAATTTTTAATTCATCGCTCCAAGCTCTCTCTCGCATGCTGTCATTCACAATGATCTACAATGCACAAGTACCCCAACAAACTGTGTTACAAGGAAGAATGACAAGACTTATGGGCAGTTCAACTCTCACGCTCTTTCTCCAACCACACAGGCGTCTGCCATCTATCTGCTCTCTGAGTTCCGTAACACAGTCAGACTGAATTGCAAGGTTCTGAGAAGCATGTCTACGAACGCAAACCCCAGAAAAATGTGCTTCGCTCGGGCACAGAGAGCTGACAGATAGGCAGCATGATATGGACACTCGGGCCATCTTTTGTTTCCAATAGTCAACACTGGTCCCTTCGTTCCCACTATATACTTCTCTTTAAAAAAAAAACCCTTTCATACCAGGCGAGACTTAAGTTTTACTAAATTAAAATAGAAAATAAAAACAATCCTAAAAGGTGAAGTGTGTAATTTTAAACGGAATTGCAAAAATATTGATCTTGAACGCCATGGGTTGATGCTCCTTCAGGCTGGTTGCGATGCTCAAACAAACAGAGCAGCATTCTGACAGTGCCATAGAGCCACAGTGTTATACTTTTTTTTAGGGGAGGGAAATATCAACCTACAAATGGCTTACTTCTATTATTTTTACATTGAAAATAATAATTACACACATCACCTTATATTTCCCATTACTAGAAAGGCCTTATTTGTGGCCAACAATAATGATCGTTCTCAGTAATGACACCCCCTGGTGTTGACTGTAAGTCTAAACCGCAGTAACAACATACAGACAGCAGGTGGAGTATGGACACAGCAGTTCCTCTCCAGCGACGCATGCAGCATATGTGATCTGTGCCATCAAAATGGAGGACGCATAAACACTGGCACAGTCATAGCCGGCGAGAGGAGAGAGAGGAGCGCTGCTGTTGCTCCACATCCCACCCAGATATACACATGCAGTCCGTCTCCCACAGTCCTCCTGAAGGCACCAGTGACCCAGCAGGCCTTTAACATCTAAAGAATAGCACACATAGCACCAGTACATCCCTCACCATGGCCCCCCCACTTTCCCAGCACTTTAGTCAATAAAAAGAAATGAAAAAATACTCAGTACTCTATCATCAGTCAAACAACTCTATATTGTATCCTTAAAAAACTTGGCAAGTCAACTCTTTCACCTTGAATTAGTAGTAGTTGAAAAGTAAATACAGTACACGTGGTCTGCTAAAAGAATAAAAAATAGAGAAGGAAATGGATACATGCACGTTCCCAGATGTTGATTTTGCAGGCTTGGCGAATGTTTTACATTTCTACACAAGAGGCAATATTGTCTTCTGGTCCAAATGAAAATTGAAGGAAAACAAACAAAACAAAACAAACGAGGTCACCGGTCAGACCTGAACCACACTGCACTTAAGAAGTAAACTTGCCAGGAGTTCACTTTATTTGCTACGACTCTTGAGCCTAAAAAACAAAACAAACAAACTACAATTTCCAGATATACAAACAGCAGATAAGCCAGACTTAGTTATGCAAATAAAAGAAAAAAAAAAAAAAAAAAAAAAAACATGAGCTAAAAAACAAAAGGGGCGAAAGACCTAATGTAAGCCATCAATTAAAAAGATGAAAGAAAGACCTGTTAAAAAACGTGGTCAAAATCTGTTCAACAGTCTCTTCGATATTTACATCAGTATTCAGCACAGCTGACCAAAGACACAGGGGTGCATCCTGTTCTGGGCCAGATACCAACACATCCACGAAGTTTAGTTCAAAAACCATCAATTACGCTCTACAAAAAAGGTGCACAATCCACCACTCTCCTCTACAAAAAAGGTGCAAAAAGCTCTAGTTCAGTCTACCAAAAGGTGCAAAGAGGTCCGTTTCCTCTGTCAGAAAGGGGGCGGCTACTGTATGTGTCCCAGGAGATCAGTAGCACACACACAAAAAAACAGGACTTACACAAACACACATGGCCTAATAACTCGGGTATGAAATATTAAAATAGCCTAAAGTATTGTGTTTCTGTTTTAGCGAGGCATGTGCATTTAAAACCTATGCCTGAGTGCACATTAAGACATCACCATGCAATCCCATTCAAATCTCAATGGAAATCTGGGATATGCAAAAAGTTCATGGGTTACAGCAAACCTTCAGACAGCTGAATTTCCTTAAAAGCATCCATATGAGACATAAACACACCCTAAATCCCCGAATCAACACATCACCCACATGCAAACACACAGTGCCAACTATGTGTGAGGAATGTATACAGATGGTGACTTGTGCGGACACAGACATGCTTGCCTAAGCGAGCACAGACATACACATACGCAGACGCAGCTGCCCAAACAGGGACATGGGCAACATGAAGAGACTTAATCATTCTGCTCCTCCTCTCCTGGGACACAGGCAATGTAAACCCTCCTCCGCTCCCAAACGCACACACAAAGTCAGGCCCAAACCTTAAGACAGTAAAGTGACTAACAATAAGAAGCACAACCTCCCTTCCCCCTGGGCTGTAAAAGCGTGTTTGTGTGCGATAAAGGGGAGGGGGAAGAAAGATAAAAAGGTTTACAGCTAAAAACACTACGTTTTGATGTCCTACACGATTCTTAAAACGAAAGTTTAGTCAATTCTGTTATCATTTACTCACCCTCGTGCCACTTCAAAACTGTTTGACTAGTTCTTCTGTGGAAAGTAAAAGACATTTTGAATAAGGATTTGATCAAATTTATGCATACAACGAAAGTCAAGGGAGTCCAAAACGGGTAATATTTAAACGAGTTTGGATCAACATAAGGGCGGGTAAATGATCAAACCTTCATTTTCAAATGAACTGTCACTTTAAATAATGAGAGCTGCAAATGGTACATCACTGGTCTATAGGTCAATCGAATTCAGCTACGGACACAATCGTGTTCCAAATACAAGCCAAGCACCAGTCTTTGAAATGTAGGATAATCCTTACGCAAAAATACTCCTCATTTTCTCACTACTTCCATTTAAAGCCCAATAACAAGGTGTCTCGAGAAACATTTAAGTAAAAAAAAACCAAAAAAAAAAAACAAGTAGAGATTTTAAAACAATCCCCCCCTTTCTCTCTCTCAAACTCTAAAGGTGCGAGCAGATAAATATATTTTTTCCTTTACAGTCCTTAATCATCTTTCATCAACTCTGGATTCATATAAAAATCACACACAGTGGAACAAGTAGAAGGGGAAAGGAGAAAACGGTGACATAAAAAACAAAGAACTTGGCAGACTAAGATCCCACATATATTTTGGGAGGAATGGAAGGAGAGGAGGATATCAGATAGTTTCCATTTTAGACAGTACGAGAGACAGAATATGCCACCTACTTCTCTTTCTCCTCTCCTCCCTCACTACTTTCTCCATCTGCTGTTCCTTCAGATCTTATGACAAGCATTTTTCCTGTCTCTCTCCTGGGCCAAATACAATCGGCTAGTCTGACATAGCCAGGTGCTACAAACTAATACATTCAAATTCAGTAGAGTGAGATCAGGGAACCTCACACCTCCCGTCACTATAATTTTCCTGGTCCTAATTACGCATTCCTATAGCATCGGTGACTAGATTTACTTGCCGAGCATGGAGGCAAAGGGGATCTTCTGTGCAAAAGAGGGTTATTCAGCAAAAACAAATAATGATTGAAAAGAAAATGGCGCCCCTGACATAAACCCCCCATGTTCCTCCCAACACTAGACCGTGCTTTCTTCTCCAATCTCCTACCCGACTCTCCCTTTCCCATCCCAGGCAGAAGCAGCAGAGCCCAAGAGTCACGCAGCGGGGTGGGAGGCGGGCAGGAGGTGGGGCGGCAGAGGGGATGGGGCAGGGTTTTCCTCGCCGGGTTGCTCACTGAAACAAAGTGCCGTTGTCTCCGCCCACACCCTGCAGAGACTCGCCCGAGGATCCTCCGGTCTCCACGGAAGCGCCGCCCTCCAGGCTTGCAGTCTCAAAGGTGGGCTCACCGCTGAGGCCATCCGCTTCCATCTTGTTGCTGTCGGGGAGGAAACTGGCGTAGGCATCTCCCTCCGCCATTAGTAGCTTCAGCTTGGGGATCCAGCTCTTCCTCACCACGCGCCGAGCATTAGTGCACATGTCCGCCGCAATGGCGTTCATCTCGCTCTCCTTAAAGCTGGTGGCGAAGTTCTGGCAGTAAACTGTTGATATACAGGAGGGAGACAATTATAAACTATAACTGTACCCATGTCCCAATTCAGACATTGTACACTTCGACGGCCGCATTTTAAGACTGTCTGTTCCAGTACCTCCATCAAATGCAGCCTCGAAATATGTTCTTCGTTTCCCAGACAAAAACGATGGATTCTCTGAAGCCCAAACTATCCCAAGATTTATTACCAACTTGTGACTTTTTTTTTTTTGGACAGCAAAAATGCAGGGTTACACTTTTAAATATAACTATTGAATTTGAGCTGATTGGATATCGGTTCAGATTTTCATAGATAGTTTATACTTTACATAAAAAAAAAAAAAAGTGTCAAATATTTTATTAAAATACTTCAAATATAATTTTATTGATTTATAATTAATAATATGTAACAATTACCAAACAGGGAACTCAAATTTGTGAGTTTAACATTTATGCACTGATCAATAACATGTATGTAAATAATAACTTAATGGGATAATTCACTGAAAAGGAACATGTAAAATCACCATTTATTTACCCTTATGTGGTTTCAAATTTTTATGGGTTTCGTTGCTCTATTCAACACAAAAATATATATATTTTAAAGAATGTAGAAACCGGTAGCCATTAGCATCCATAGTAGCATATTTTTAACAGGTGAAAAAAAAACTCAGACAGGTTTGTAACAAAAGGAGGATGGGAAAAATTTTCAGTGAACTATCCCTTTAAATGAAGACTTTTAAGATACATATGATACACAATGTTGCATTTTTATCTTATATAAATAATGATATATTGTGACAATACAGTTACACCTCACAACTTGCTTATAATTGCTTATTATATATTTTAGCTGAGGTAATATCGTCTGCCACTTAAAATGAATGTGCATGTAATGCTGAATTTGACTGACATTGCGTTTCAGCATTCATCAGCTGAACAAAAAAAAAGTTTTGAAAGTCATTCCAGTGACTTCTCTATTCTAGCAGAATTAAAGCACAATTCAATTTAAACTACAATTAAAATCTGTGCAGTTGTAGTGCTTGATGTACAGGGCAATAAAGTAGTAAGCAAATAAGTTGCTGAGAGTTATAAAATTATGAACTTACACTTGACTGCATGCAACACTCGGCTGTCCAGCGGCTTACGGCTGGGGTCATTGGTGGAGGAACGGATGCCGGTTCCACAACTGTTGGCCAGAGTGCTCCTGTATGTCATACAGAAATAGGAAAGTTAGCGGCGCCGCAGTTTCACTATTATAGCAGACATCTTTAACTTTTCTTAGACTTACCTGTCAAAGAAAGCAGCCAGCAGCCTCCTCAGAAGGACTTTGTGTCTGGTCCCAGCACTGACGTGACAGTTCATCAGCTGAGCTCGAGAGATGTACACGCTGGTGCCTATGAACAATATACGTGAAAGTGTGAAACTGCATTCATATTACATGTACTGAGGAAAGATATGCTAGCAGATCTACATTGAAACACTGACAAATGCTTCATGACTCATCAGTTTGCATGAATGCATAGAAGTCACAAAAAAAAACGAATGCCTAATGAATGAATACTAATAACACAGAGCTCAGAAAAACATGCGACTCTCCTTATTAAGACTGAAGATCATTCAGTTAGCAGTGACTGCAACAGTGCTGACTGCTTTATTAACAACGACTTTCTATTTATGTAGCTTTTCCACACCTGTCTTCGTTAAATATGGTGGTTGTTTTGCTGCATCCGTTTGTGTGATCATCCCTCTGGCATTGTTATACTGCAAATTGCAGATACTTGTGAAATCTAACTTTAAATAAAAATGCTATATAAATAAACCATGTCAGCCTATTAACATCTGAATTTTAAAATGTTTTCTATGCTCACTCAAAACTTCAGTTAATTCTTTTGTTTTTTTTATATGCAGTGACTGTCAAAGTCTAATTGACTGTCAATCACTAGCAACAATTGATAAAAACTACATCCGGCAGGGGACAATGACAAAGAATTAGTACATTAACATTGTTGGCGAACATCAATGCCTTGTGAGTAGCCATTAGCAACTAGTACAAATTACAAATAATAATAATATATAAATATTGGGTTTGGTAAGTTTGTTCAATTATTTAAAAAAAATCTTTCAAATAAAGACTATACTGTTAATTAATATAATTTAAAATAAATTCTTCCTGTAATTCCAAAGGAATCACATGAATCCATTATTGAAATTGTTGCTCAAAATATGTTACAGCTTTTAAAATTGAAGACTTTTGTTCTCTTCTCTTTGGATGAATGGACAAAAAGGTTAAAGAACATTATTTAATCATTGTTGCTTACATATTAAAAATAAGAATATAATCATAAAAGTGAGTACTTTGATCAGTTTAATCCATTTTGTAAACAACAATGAAAATGAAAATCTTAGTGACCCTAAAGTTTGAACAGTCAAACCATCCACATTTAAACCAATTGACATGTAAATGCAGCAAATAGCATTTTTACAGTTTTCAAATATAGAATTTGGTCTATGATTGACAGTCTGTTTTTGTCCGATCATCAAGCACCGGCTTGTTTAGTTTTCCAGGATTACAGATAAAAAGACTAAACAGCCGTTGGTCATAATCCAAAGGTGGTACTAAAACTACATTTCAAAATCATTCAAAAGCTTATTTTCCATCATGCTCTTAATTAAACATTTTTGTCTCATTTCCATTTCTGCTTTTCCCTCCTCCAGCGCTTTTGTATTTGTTCATCTTTTAATGACTTTCTGATGAAATTTTTCCCCCCAAAGTCCTTTTTATCGTTAGTCTGCTCGTCTGTTTCGATTCCTTATTTCATTTTCCACTTTATATTGCTTCATGTCTGGTCTTGCTCGTACACTTTCTTTTATCGTGTTTGTAAAGCACTTTGAGGTGCATGTTTATATATGTGACTGCTGTTTAAATAAAGTTCCAGCGATTAGCAGGATTCCTCTGTTATGTGTACTGAACAGATCCAGTCGGATGGCTGGGAGTCACATAAGGCCACGCTTTACAGCACACAAAAGCCTCCATTACTTTACAGTCACTCAACAAAACCTGTTCTACACCACAATACCAAAACACGGCTTCTCCAAACCCTGTCAACCTATCAATCACCACCAGAGATCATTTGCTTTTCATGGGCTATTGAACATGACTCAGTTGTATGATGCCGGTTATACCAGTGATTTGTCTCTTCTATATATTAACTTATTTTTTTGCAGATGGTTCGAAAGAGGTGACATGAGGATTGCTTGACAACAAAAGAATGATTTATCTCACTGTAATGCACCTCTTACTCAAGATTCATTGATGCATTGAGGGATTTTTTTAAGGAATAGTTACAATGATCAGACTCAGACCTGAAACGAGCTCCAGTTTCTCTGCAGGGTCACCTTCCTCGTAAAGTTTGGGATGACAGCGGTTGCCAATCTGAGCGATGAGCTCGGCAGGGAGAGAGGCGAGATCCTGGCGGCCACGCATCCTGGGCCGCGTCTCTGAGTGGTCTGGAAGGGCCTCCACACGCTCCCCTGCTGAAAATGAGGGGGGGGGTGTTGGTGGGAGAAGAGAAGGGAAGTTTATAGAGAGCAGAGAACATGTGAAAACAAAAACGTGAGCTCAGCGCACGCAGTCTAGACAGTCATTAAGATTAAAACAGCACTCAAATCTTTTGACTCAAAAACCGACAGATAACACAGAGCTCTTGGGACTAAGACTAATAAAAGACCTGTGAAATTCAAAGGCATCAGAACACATTCAGTTTTCATGCCGTCTGAGAAAAGATAAGAAGACCTTCTGATAAAATATTCATGAGTTCCAAACAGTTGAAGCATTTAACAAAAAGTGTGAATTTAGCTATTGCTATTTAAGAAGTACAAAAGAAAGTAGGCAATAGTTGTTAAAACTCGTGAAGTGGGTTTCCCAAAAAAAGCAGGAAACTGCATACATTACAACACATACAGTATTACTGGAAGTGCTGATTTGAAAAGTGTTAATTTAAAACTTACATTTTGTCATAAAACCTGTTTGACTTTTTTTTCTTCAGTAAAAAAAAAAAGATGTCATCTGTGTCGTGGTCGCTTTTTGTCCATGCAGTCATGAACAGGAATTGCAAATGGTGTTTCTGTCATTATTCACAAAAAATATATATGTTGGATTGATAACCTTTTTTTAAATAAATCAGTTCATCCAGGTCACAAAACCAGTTTGGATTGTTCAATTATGAATCTTACTGACTCAATGATCACAACATCTAAAAAAATGTAGAGTATAACAAAACAAACAAAAAAAAGCATCACTTCTTGATTTTGAGTCGAAGCTGACTACATACAATCACTGCAAGTGACTGCAAAAAAAACAAACAAACAAAAAAACATTAAAAACAATATCATATATATGGATTAATGAAATTAATCATAATGTTGAGTTCATACTGCAAATTGAATTCAGTTTATTCAAAACGATCAGTAAAATGTTCCTCAAAATGAGAAAACTGGTTGTACTACCACATCAGTAAAATCCCTATTTTGGAACATTAATTTTTCAAAGTGTAGCACACAAGTCATATGGATAATTTAATTACGGTGAATAGTTACTTTTGATTGATTAATTTAAAGTTTCAATCTGTATTCTTTGCAATCGCATGGAAAAGACAACCGTTACGTAATTCAAATTTCACCTCTTTTTCCACAGAAGTAAAAGTCATCCTACAGGTTTGGAACAACACGAGGGTGAGTTGATTATTTTATGGTTTTTCATTTACACTGTGGACTCACCTGTAGCACCCACATTGAGCATGCTGTACATGGTGTACATGTTGCAGATCTGCCTGTACTGCTCTTCAGTGCCATCATCCACTGCTTCCTCCTCTTCCTCGTCATCATGGTAAGATATGGGCGAATCACTGGCATAGGCACTCAAAGTACCAGGGCTAGTGCCTTCAGGGGTGGCACTGCTTGTTCCGTTGCCATTGGTGCTGCCACTGCCAGCACCGTGGCCCCCTGTACCCATTCCAAGACCCATACCAAGTCCCATGCTACCTTGCTGCTGGATGGCACTTCCGCGTGCCATCTCTTGGGAAAATCGAGCCGCTTTCCTCATTCCTCCTCCACCGGCTGCTCCTAGGCCTCCACCGCCTTCCCGATTGCTTCCTTCCCAGAGCCGCTTGGCCACCGGTGTGCACACCACTGAATAGGGTGAAGTCTCCGGCTGCTCCGTCTTCACCCGAGACACCAGAGGTAATGGGGTCAAGCAGGAAGCTGGTCGACTGGCCGCCGTAGCCACCACCCCACCGCCACCATTTGCTGCAGCCCCTGCAGCAGTCTGGGTAACTGGGCTCTGAGGCTCTGAAGGGGGGGTTTCTTCAGTGTGGAGGCCCTGTGAGTCACAGCTGGGTGAACTGACCTTCAAGAAGAACTCTGTACCCTTCTCCATGATCTGCTGGATCTGGAGGAAACCAGCCGTGTACATTAGCAGAAATTGGTCTCCGACGTTCATGCTGAGGCGTCCGGTGTAGCAGAAGGCCAGGATCTGCTGAAAGCTCTGTGGCTGTACAGCCGGGGGCAACTCCACCACCGTAGGGGTTTTGCTGCCCGCACTGCTGTTGAAAAGGTCACGGAAGTAGGAGCTGCTGGCCGCCAACACGGCGCGGTGGGCTTTAAAGGTGTGGCCTTTCACCACCACGGACACATCGCAGTACAGGCCCTGCAGCCGCTGTTCGTTCAAACACTCCAGGACATTGTTGCCGAAGTTTGGGATCGCCATCTGAAGGGTCTGAGCCATGGCGCTATGGCCAGCACCACCAGAGAAATCTGAGCGGCACCAGAGGAAGAGAAGGAGGGAAAGACAGATGGAAGAGAAAGAAAGAGATCTTTGTCAGCGGCATTCTCTTAGCAACACAGTAGTTCATCCCTGAAGACCAATTGCAAACCATCATTTGCTTCTGAAGCAGTAAAATCCACTGAATTCAACATAATTTATTGCAAAGACACAAACGGCTACCGGCAACAGACTGTTACATTAAAAGGTGAAATGTATAAGACCCCAGGGATGAGCCTGTAGGCAACTTCAGTAGACTGGCCTAAAAAATGCAAACTCTGAAAAATAATAGGGGGGTTGGCAAGCCGCCTCTGAAATCCTGTGAGCGGGATGTGACTGCTAATCTGAATGAGATGGTGATTCAGCTGAGACAGAGATAAAATGGCACTCTTTACAGTACTACAGCAGGGAGGGAGAGAGCGCGCGAGAGAGATACTAAACCAGTGATTGAGGTCATAGTTGAGGAAGAGGGTGGAAAACAATGGGCTTTGACTGACACTGCAGTCAGTCTTATTACTGCTAAATGTGACACCATGAGCAAAGCCATCATTACAGCTCACAGCCATGCTGCCGGGGAAATTCATTATGAAGGTTTAACCTGCACTCTCTACAATAAAATACACTGTCCAACACACTGCTACAGAGTTTAAAAGTGGTCTTTAAGATTTCTCATTTTTTTAGGCAAGTACCACTCAAATTGTGGGGAGGAAAGATAATTTGTGAGTCAGCAGAATGAGTATATAGTTGAACTTTTTGGAAAATCATGCATTAACATTTAGCAATTGCCATTAAAAAAAATAGCTTATTATTAAGAAATCATTTGGAGAAGTAAAAACAGCCCTCAAATCGTGTCCTCTAAACAACACGTCAGAATAACACTAAGATGTGATATACTTCACACATCAATATCAGACAGTGTTAGGCAGAACATCTGGGCACATGTTTCCCACACAAGCAATCACATTAAAAATCACTGAATCTGATCTGATCACACAGAACTAACAGAACGTTCATGGTAAAAGAAGTACCCTCTTTGTCTGACTTCAGGCTCGCTCCCCCCTCCCTTGCATGCGCACACACAAACCATAGACATCAGACAAAACGCCTTGTTTACAGTTGGCCAGAGAGCAGTGGCACACATACACACAGAGAGGCCCAGGGTTTATTTAAGAAGCTTTCCCTTGGGGTGGGGGAGGAGAGGGACACCTTAGGTAGGGTGATCACAATGTGTTAAGAGGGAAACACTAACCTTTTAAATACTTTACTCACAACCCAAACAGCACATATGAGACTTTCAAAGAGGCATCATACTGTAACCAATGATGCTTGAAAGCATCTATCATATATAAACTAAAACACATAAAAGTAAACTCATAAAAAAAATTGTTTGCTAAATGATCATCAGTTATACTCATGAATTGTTATGGAATTAGTCTCAATGACAAAATCTATACTTTAACTAGTAGTTAAATTCAGGTCAAAGGAGCCCAGTTTTATGCAGTCAATATCAAAAAGCAGCCAAGTTTACTTGAACTTCCCCTTTTTGCCCCCAAGTTGAAACTTGAAAGGTCCCATATTGTCAAATTCCAATTAACAGACTGTGGGCATCATATTAAAGTAATTTGCCATTTTTATTACTCTTACCTTTCTTAAAATAGGAAATAAACTCACTGGTACTCTTAATTTAGTGCTGCTTGCTTTTTTTTAGGAAAACATAACAGAAAAGTATAAAACAGGATTAATAAAAAATAAAGATGGTCTCTCACATATATTTAAAAGAAGTGTAATGTGTTTACCAACGCTGTATGCTACATTAAATAAAACTGAGTGACCGCTTTGATGAATTTGATACCTTATAACATATTACACACTATTACATTATATGATGATTGCACATATGTCACTTAAATGGTTAAAATTCAGAAATATAATATGACTGGGGCCCCTTGAAAAGTTTACCCATACATAAAAAAACAACAACTCAGCTATAAAATGCTGTCTAATACTGTGATGCCAATCCCGTGTGATGGAAGTACAGAGGCAGCCATTGAACATACGACGGTGCATAAACTAACACCAATCAAACAATGCAGAACTACAGGAAAACGTAGGAAAAACATTAAGAGCAAACCTTTGGCCGCCAGACCTGCCAGTAGAGCAGCGTTATGAGGCTCTGTCGGCGGCAGGCTAACCGTGTGTCAGTCAATCTGCCCGTCCGTCCGGAGTTCTCCACTGGCACGGGCCGTAAAAGGGTTTGAAGAGCGATGGTAAAAGCGCCCACTATGAGCCACTCTGTCAGAAATGCAGCACCTACATGCGAGCGAGCACAAACGCCGCGACGCAACAAGGATCGCAAGTTTGCTGCTCTTGTCCCGTCTTTACCAATGCACCGCACCGCGAGCAAGCGTGCCTACATCCTCGGGCCTAGACGGGTCCGTCTCGAGCGCGGCACCGCCGAAATGAGGGTTCGCCCCGTTCTCCACGCCACTCAGTTAACAACGGCAACACTCAAGAATCTTCTACGACCGAACGTGCAGCCCGTTGCTGGCACCCGAGCGCATACTTTAAAGTCCACGAAATTTCAAAGTTAATGTTCCATAGCGATTTCGCGCTAGTTCGGATACCCCACCTTATCTTATTTCACAGACATCAACAGGTCATCCCGGGACAAATGCACGAACTGGGGGCGAGCCAGACTGAACCAGCGCTGACAGTAGGGGGGGTCAGCTCGACTCCGCCAATAAGAAAATGACTGAAGTACTCGTCGCCACAACAACATCAATCACGCTCAAAGTGGTACCTCCAGATGCAACGGCCAAATATCAGCCTTTTGGCTAACAGATGAGAAAGATCCCGGAAATCGGCTTTTTAAATTAGCCAGATCGAACTCCGGAACATCTGCCAGCACGCGCGTTCAGCCATGTCAGTGAGGTCGGTGAAGTGGTTAAACTTTTTTTTGTTGGTACCATTAGTCTGCGCCCATCCCCCACCGCACACCTTCCCCAAAACAATGCCCCCCAAACACCTCAAAGCCAGCGGATTTCGGCCAAAATGCCAGCACAGCCGCTCGCGATGTCGCGCCGCCTCACACGGCCCGCTGCGGGCGCTCGAAGGCGGGATACTCACCCCTTAGCTGGAGGCCGTTTCAAAGTGTTTCAATGGAGTCCGACGCGCTCGCTCTCCTTCACTCTCTCGCCTCGTCTGTCTCGCGCTGGAAACAGCCATTCATTGTGGGCATAGGCGCGAAGTCGATCGCAGAGCCATCGAGCGCGAACTCTTTTTCCAGCGGGATACGGAGCGCAGAGCCACTGATCATGCATAGACTAGACATGACTCCCCGTCGTCACTCAATCGCATGATCATCACAGGCGCAGCCTCAATGCCAGGAGACCTATCCAGCGTCGAGATGTATTTGCGCATAGGCTGGCACAGCAACAGCGAAAAGAGCCACCGCCTCGTTTCCATACGTGCGCAAAAAGTAGGCCATGCCTCTACGTCTCGCCAGACAGATCCCCAATATAGAGCAGGCAGAGAACGCCATGAACTCCGCGAGGGAACGTTAACGGGAACATCAAATAAAGTTTGCTTATATTGAAGACACGTTTTTTTTTACCGCGTCCCGAAAGATTAGCCTACTTAATTGGAATGCGTTTGCTTTAAAGATTCCTCGCATGTTTAAAAATCCCTGTATAATTCATTAATATGTTAAATAATAACCAATGACAAGGCCAATTGGGTTTGAGGGCGATTATTGATTTAGAAAGGATTTTTATCAAAATATTGTACGGTACATACTCACTGATGTCTCGAACAATCCATGTAAGTTTGCCCGCACCGTGGAAAAAGCACAAATCTGCAGGTCACATACATCTATGTGTTTGCTCTACAGGGGGG
>CAIGQW010000272.1:10798459-10818305 GCA_903798125.1 Danio choprae
TATATATATATATATATATATATATATTGTTTGTTCCATGGTAGCTCTGCAGATCAACAAGAGACTGGTATTAATAACTATTATTAGGGGCCAAGCACGATTGTCCGTAGGCACCTATTGTATCTGTTCCATTTCTTATTATTTTTCTTCCGGCTTCTTCTTCTACTCTGGGAGTCTATGGCAGGGCAGCCCTATGAACCGTTTGCAGCATTTGCACAAACTTTGGCACACTGATAGAGGACAGTTTGATCTTCAACCACAACAAATTTAGACTCTCTAACTTAAACTCTCTAGTGCCACCACTTGTTCAAAGTTACACATATTGATTTTATAACTTTTGAACCAAATGGGCTACACTTTTTAAAAAATTTCACGCACCCTATGACGTCATTTTCCATCATAAAATCTTTTTCGATATTTAGAATTTATTGCAAAACCTTTTGGAACGAACTCAACCTAGGCCGTTTGTCCGATTTTCACCAAAATTGAATCACATGATCTACAGACCATGCTGACAAAAAGTTATTGAATTCAAGTTGATTAGACAAACTGTTTTTGATTAACTTGCAAACAAATTTAATGTAGAGCTAGCAAAAATTGACTTAAGGTGTTATCTTCGTAATGCGTTGACGCATTTACACCAAACTTGGTGTGTGTTATCACAACCATGTCTGATGTGAGCTGCAGCATTTCAGCGCACTGTCCCCTAGTGGTCCGAGTCGAATGATGTCTGATGTTCCTAGGTCAGCCATTTTGGTCGTCGGCCGTCGGATTTGAATTATGTCAAAAATTGCTATATTTTAGGGACGCATTGGCGAATTGTTATGAAAGTCGATATGTGTGTTCGGGACTGTGCCCTAAAGGTGCTCAAAAAGTTTTGTTGCAGTGTCACCTTTTGGTCAAACATTATAACAATATTTCTAAAAATGCTAATAACTTTTGACTAATTTTGCTTATTGTTATAATACTTGTCTTGATATATTCATGAGTTGTCCTGAGAATATTGATATCAATTATGCCTTAATTAACTGAACTTCCTGTCCGCCATCTAAATCCTACTTTTTTTTAACTCCTCCTACATCGTTTGGCTGATTTGCACCAAATTTGACTCAGATCATCTTCAGACCATGCTGACAAAAAAATATGGAGTTTGGGTCTATAAGTGTAACGGTTTTTGACTGCACCGACAAATGTGCTGGCATGATGCAAAACTACATCTGAGGCTGTATCTCTGCGATAGTTAAAGATAATGACATCAAATTTTCGGTCTTTCATTGTTGCCTCACACTTACCACACCAAAACAATTTGGTGACAGCGCCACCTATGGGTCAAGAGTTATTAGACATTCATTAGCCATTATTAATGAAACTTACAAATTTGGTAATAACTTTTGACTGCATATGCTTATTTTAATGAAATTAGTCTCCAATTATTCCTTGGGTCTTGCAGATACCAATTATGCCCTAATCTGCCAAACTTCCTGTCCGCCATTTTGATTTTGTTCAAACCATTCTTTTTTTAACTCCTCCTAGTTCGTTGGTCCAATCTTCACCAAATGTGACCAAAAGTTATGGAATTCATGTCGATAGACAAAACTGTTGTCATTTAGCATATGTGCAAGCCTGATGTAATGCTGCCAGATGACATTACAGGCTGAATCACTGCAATGGTTTGAAGTATTGAAACCAAACTTAATGTGTGTGATCTAGACCTGACATTGACCAAACTACATCAGTTTGCACCACCTTCTGAGTAAAATTGAAAAAGAATTAAATTCTATCAATAGAAATCATACAAATTTTATCAAATGACTTTTGAATAGCTTCATTACTGCTTGGCCACTATAATTGCTGTTTGCAGCTATATTTAAATATTATCCCTTTTCATTTGACAAAATTCTCATTAAAACATCAAGGAAATCATAAAAGTGTTTCATATGGATTTTATGGTATTTCACAGATTGCCTTCAAACAGAGAATCATACCATTTTCAAACATTTTCGAAACACTTGTGATGTAACAAAGCCTTATTTTGATACGCACCCAAAATCACTTTATAAAGGTTATGAAGCTTTATGAATCAGTAGTTCAAAAGCAACTGTTTCTGTCACAGAACTATTTCACAAAATGGTCATAAAAGACTTAAATGTATACTCTAAAAAATTTTGAAACATGGTTCCCTAATTTTTATTAGTTAAATTAACATAGAAATGTGTTGTCATCAACTTATTGATCATATAATTTGATTTACAGTATTGCAAAAATACCCTTTTGAATCCTTTATTTTTGGCAGCATCTGTAAACAATTCATTAAAAATAATCTAGCAAAAAGAGATGTATTTTTCATGCAACTCTTGTTATATTATGTGTCTAACAGCTTTCAATGTAGTTAATGTTTTGTCATTTAACTTATACAAACAACACAAATACAGTAATCAAAATATGTTCATCGGCACATACATTGCTTGAGCTAAGACTATGTGAGGTTTCCAAGAGCTTAAGCTTTGGACATCTACACAAAATTGCACATTTCAAAAGATTTATAGTTGATTTAGTCCAAATCTAAGTAGCTACTCCATTTGTAATTCTCCATCTACACATTTGAAGAACTTATGTGCCTTTTAAAGTTGCTTCAAATGTCTTCAATTGTGTTCAGTGTTTTGAATTGGCGAAAAAAAGCCTTTCCTTTATGATATACTGGATAAACTGCTCACAGTGTTTACTGTTCACAGTGTCACAGTGAGACACATATTTATAAGTTCCTGAGACATCTGACCATTTTTGAAAGGGTGCACTGTAAAATGTTACAGTAAAGGGAAGTTAAAGCGTTAATCACAAGTTTGGCAAGTTTACGATACTGTTACATTTATATAATTTTTGGACATATATTTATTTTTTATTTTATTAAAAAAATTTTAAGAGTGTTATTCTTTAGATATTTTCACTGGTCAAGGAATCTGAAGAATCTTCAATTGTGCCTCGAGAATTTCTGCAAAGATTTTTGCATGCCAGTCGTCAAACTCGAAACAGAACTGTCCATAAGCATACGAAGTGATTGGTCGGATATCTAGCTATATTTGGTGAATTGCAGGATGAATAAGATAAAAGCGATGGCATCTTCTCGTTGTTATAACCGGCGTGACAGTGTATCATCCCAGTGTAGAGAGAAGTCTACCCCGATCTTCAATCTCCCCACGCCCCCCTCCCTCCTCTCTCTCTCTCTCTCTCTCTCTCTCTCTCTCGCTGTATCTCTCACTGATCCCACAGTGTAGTAAAGCGGATAGGCAGCTAAACAAACCGCGGAATCTTTCAGAGAAGACATCGACAGAGGTAGGAAACTTTTCTGTATTTATATCATCCAGATTTTCAGTAGACAATATCAATCATGCCTTGGCGCGGTAGATGGACCAGCTCGCACACAGTCTCGTAGATCAGGCATCGTGGTTGCCCAGACTGCGCAGTGCTCAGATGAAAAGCCACCTGCACGCGCAGCGACTCACGCGCTCTCCAGAAATCATGTAGAAACCCCTATAACGCATTCGCGCGTCTCTGGCGCAGCGCGCTTTCTGACAGAATCCGTGCGTCTCAAAGCATGTGCGTTTCAAATCAATCCTTGAAGCTCAAAATGTAGATTTGATGTGAGAGTGTTACTTGTGCGTGGTGCCATATGAATGCTCCTACATCTTATTAGGCTGTAGTTCACTGGGGGCTGGTCTTAATCTATGGGCATGTAATAAACATGCAGCGCGACTGCGGGAGATGCACTTAGCCCGCACCGTTACATCGCCGCTGACAGATGTGTGGAGAGGATTTGGTATTAATATACCAGGCGGGTTTTTGTTGGCGAGCTACGTGACACGGTTTCGGCATCCAGACGATGGAAAAAAGCTTGTTCCCTCAGTATTTCATAACTTTCGTTTCATCTCGTGTTTTCGTGTGTATGTTTGTTAGAAGCTAGGTCAGAAATCATTGTGTGCTGGAATTCCCAGCTCAGAGGATGCGCGTGTAACGGTGTTAGGGTGTGAGAGATTCTGAATTATGATTAGTGCTTTAAAAACTGCGTTGACAAATAAATGTGTGGCACTGGTTTTTATTACACCGCATTGTTTAGTCACAGTTTCCAGCATAACCTGTTGGACCTTTGTAGCTGTATGTTGTATTTATAGACATTTATAGTACATTTCACAGTTAAAAGCCTAATTTTTAAGCATTATTTACTAAAGAACTGAAATATCATTCAGTGTAACAATAGTTTATATACCAAAAACAAAATCTTGTCAGGCATACAAGAACAGGAATCAATTGATGACATGCTAAATTACTCTATTAAGGACCACAGTTCAGCCACAAACATTAATTGTCACATTAAACCCACTTGGCCAGTATCTTTCAGCCCAGGGTTTTACCCTTTTAATAATTACAGATCAAAATATGATTGTTGTTTCATTTAATGTAAATGTATCTGCTGAATTAAATGTTGATGGAACATTTTAAATAAGCACAATACATTAATAAATAAGCTTTTCACCGGTGAATGGTTTGTTAGAATAGGGTAATATTTGGCCATTTCTGTAATACGATGGGTTAAAAAAATCTAAATATTGAGAGCATTGTCTTTAGAGTGTCCAAATTAAGTTACTAGAAATGCATATTACTAATCAAAAAATAATCTTTCATATATTTATGGTACAAAATTGACCAAATCTCTTCATGCAACATGATCAAAATGTATTTTTGGCTATTACTACAAATATACTCATGCAACATAAGACATAAAAACTCATTCATTTAAAGTGCATAGATGTAAACCATACTTAATCAATGTCATTTTCGAATGCTTGGCTGTGATTGGGCACAAAGCCACTGATATAATTACAGCGGTGCTGATATTCAGCATGATTGTGAGCCTGATATTGTTAAGTTGTAATGCCAGCTAATTTGGACAATTGCTTGGCCTATTTTATTGGTACACCGATCCCATCAGTCAACTGATATCGCACATCTTTTACCATCCCTGCAGTAAAACATCTAAAACTGAAAGCAAATTTTAAAATCAGTGCCAATAAAGGAGTTGAGAGTGCTTATAGCAGAGCTTAGCAGGATTACATTTCCATTGGTTTGCAGAGCTGGGAGTCACAGTGCTCCATCTCACTCACTATCAGCCATTGATACTCAGAGCAATTAGCTCAGTTCTTCATCCACATGAGCTCTGTGTTTGCACAGACGGCTCAAACGCCTGTGGACACAAAGGTCAAGACTCTAGCATGGTGAAATGCAGGACATTTTGGACAGCATCTACAAGCACAATTTTTTTTTTTCGATCCCTCAAGCTTGATGGTTTGAGGGAGCGCAATCTGGTCCTTAAAATGTGCAAATCTGGTTTAAGCTACTCATTGTGTGAGATGAAACAAGCATAATGAAGGAAACTATAGAAGATGTTGTTCTTGTGTACTTCATGCATCCTTCTCCTCACTGCACAGAGAGGCAGTAATTATGATGCCAAGCTCAACTATCCCTTTGCTGCAAATACATCCCTAAAGATCGAATCCCTACAGGCTTTCAATGTGCCTTTTAATTAGAGCCTTATAATGATATAAAAGAGACAGAGCCTGGATATGTGTTTTGAGGAGGAGGGGTGTCTTATATTCTGCTTCCCATTAATGAACAATCGCTTTAGTTTTATAATGAAGGCTATGGCTATGGGACTATTATAATGTCAGAACTGTTCTCATTTTGTTGACCAGTGGTTCTTTTTAATTGCAAGCGCACTAATTCTGTGTAAAATGGAATTTACAGAACAGCTGCTGTGATTCAATGGTAATTGTTGTTAAAGTGAAAGTGCTGGCCATTTAGTTATCACATGTCATGTCATTTAAGCAAACCACATAATCTCTAAAACAGAATATTTATGACGACCGTTTGAGATATGATGTTTAATTCAGCATCTTTAAACATTTATCCATATTTTGAAATGGGTTTTTTACTTTTTAACTCTTTGAAAGGGAAGAAAATGACTTTGCCTTTGGAGAAAAACAATCTAGTCAGTCTTTCTTATTTAAGCACATGTTGCTGTAGTCATTAATAAGTAATTTAGCTTATATATATATATATATTTTTTTTTTTTTGGATTTCAAAACCAAAAGACCTGGCTTATGTCTGTAGTACACAATGTATGTTATGTAATTTAAACTCAATACTTCTAATATTCTTAAAGGGGTGGTCCACAGTGTATTTTTAAGGCTTGGCTGTGTTTATAAGATGCAAAGCAATGTGTGCTCATGCTTCACTTGTAGAAAATCATGTTATTTTTTCATATATCTTACTTTGATTATATACAGCTAATCAGCTAACATGAAAACGGATGTCATATTTCCTAATTCTTCCGAAAGTCCCTCAAGAGACTCTGATTGGTCAGCTAACATAATGTATTGTAATTCGAGGATCGGCTCCGCGTCACTACGTCACGCACCTACAAGCACGTACGTTAGCGCTGTGTAAACAGAGAAGATGTTAGCAGCATTAGCTGCCTGAACCAGAAAATGAAGAGCACACGCCTGAGCACACTTCACACCTATATAAAAATAAAATCTGACAGGTGTCTTTCACATATATTCAGAATAAGCATGTGTAAGTAATATGAAACGTTCACATATCTTTTGCGAGTTTGTTATTTGAGATGTAGAATGCATGGAAAGCTTCCGCATAATTAGAGAGACACTGCACACGCTGCTTAAGATTGTGTGTGTGTTTACAGCGGTTTGACGGATAAATATGAATTTGTAGCTAAATTGTTAGCGGTACCAAACAGCATTTCCCGTTGTTTACATCCTTGTTTACGTCCTCGCTACAACATACCGTTAACGCTACAAACTGTGCATTTAATAGATCAATTTTAACAAATAAAAACACTTACAGGTTGTGGCTCACAATTCACAGCTTCATCGGTTGGAGGAGTTTTCAGCCGAATCCAACACTGAACTGAGAGAGATTCTGGAAGTTTTCCTTTATCAAAGGCAAGCTGTATATTATAATTCTCTGGAACATAATTAAAGTTAAACTGTAAGCACTTGTGTCTTTTTGTCGCTTCCTGTGGAAGCCCAAATACAGAAACAGAAGAAGCTCATTGGAAATAGCAGCGTTTGGACATCATTTTAGCTTTTTCTGCTATAACATTAAAGCGCATCTGGCCAAGCACCATTGCTGTGCAGGGTGTATGGGCAAGGTGAATGCGTGTAACCTGAAGCATTTATGATCTCACTAGCCCTATTTTTTTGTAGTCCCCAAATTTGCTCACTGTAGGTTTTGCCAAGCTAACTCTGTAAAAGCCAATGTCTCCCTTTGCATTGAACTTTGAGCATCTTACATTCAGAGATGTTGTTTATGTTCACACAGCTACATTACACATCAACTAAAGTTTAAAATATGATATTGTAGTGGACCACCCCTTTAAAGCTTTTGAATCTCAAAAATAATATTACTGTCATCTATTACTGAGTGTTATTCATGCTGTGTGTCTGAAACTGATGGATTTTTTTGTCTGTTACAACTAGTCAAGTTTACAAATCTGCGCTCTCTATCACACAGAGCCACACAGATGTCAAATATGAAATATTGTACATTATATTTTGATGGTAATCTAATGTACTTGCCCTCTCCCCCACCCCCTGCACCCTTGTTTGATTTTAAGAATTTAAAGTGCAAACATGTTTTATATTTTTATATTGTTAAAGTACATTTTAATTTTATCATATAAATATTTGAGTTTTGAGTTTGGTGCAAATTTATAATGTCAAACATTTATCAAGGGTTTATTTATTTGATTATTCAGTGTTACAGTATTTTTAATATTAAAAAAAATACTTAAAAATGAAATAAGAGATGCTGATGGCAAACTTTTGAACAGTTATACTATATGCAAATTACTAAATAAATAACTGAATAATACATGTCTAACAATTGTAAAAATAAAAAAATACGTCATAATAAAGAAATACCGTTAAAATTAGGATCAATGTGTGCTTTTCAATTTCACAATTGTATATGTACATTTCATGTTTTGTAGTCTGATGATTTTTGGCACATAGATGAAAAGCTTATACTGATGTTTTGCATCATTTTAGGAAGAAATCCTGTTTATTCAAGAGAGTTGTGACATTTTTCATCCAGTAACTTGAACCCAAATTAGTAACCAGACATGGAAATGTCAGTGCTTGACATTGTTAACTTCTTACAACTTTTCCTGTCACCTCAAGAGAACCAGGCTAATGTGTGATTTCACACCTGTTGCTCACTCCTAATGGCTGGCACTTGCGTCTTCCAACTTAAGTCATGCTACAACACTACACTGCTCTTAAAGTAAATATATTTGCATTTTAAAGGGGAAAAAAACATGGAAATGTCTCACTGAGCTCACAGTAAACTGATATGGAAACACACATACAGATGTCCTGCAGGTACTTGCTAGTCTCTACACGCGTTAGTCCTACACACACAGATTCACACATAATTTGCATTAATTTTTATGAATTTACACTTGAGTGTGTGAAAGCAGATTTTGTTTTCTGTGATCTCCAGGGGCTGGATTGATGAAAATCATTTATAGAAATAAGTTAAGAAAATTTTTAAGATTAAAAAGTCTGTAAGATTATTTTTAAAAGTGCAATTCTTCAATAAAATCATCTCATCTCAAGTTAGTTCTGAAGAACATAAAATAAAATAAAAATTGAATTATATTGAACAATAAAATTGCAGTATAACCACAACAAATTCATTACAGTTTTAATTGTATCACTTATAACTTTGTTATACTGGTATTAAAGGTCCAGCCACAACCCAGTTGAGTTTTTAAATGCAATGTATTCAAATTAATGACATTAACCATAAAAATGGAATTTACTCAGGATAAAGGGTAAACTACACTGATAAAAAGGATTTATTGGATTTACAATTTTTTTTTAAGTTAAGTGGTTGCAAACAATTTATTTGGGCAGAATTTAAACAAACAAATTCAGATGAACATTACTAAATTGAATTTGTTTGTTTAAATTGAGCCCATATGAATTGTTTGCAACAATTTAGCAAAAGTCTTTTTTCTCAGTGTACAGAGAAAAAGAGGGGAAAAATCAATAGGCAAGAGCTGGAGTGTTCTTAGTGAGAAAATTAGCACAAGGAAGAAAATTGGTACACGGACGCTTTAAATCCTGGGTGGATACAGAATTAGGTAAGCAGTTAACCCATTCATTTAGGTATACCGACATTCAGCTAATTGTTTTTATTATTCACATAGCATTTCTTTTGTGAAACATTGCTAAACTAGTACAATAGCTTGAATTATTTAAAGGGACTGTTCACCCCAAAATGAAAATGTACTCACTATTTACCCATTGGTCCATTTATTTTGTTGAACTCTAAAGAAGATATTTTGAGGAAAGTAGAAAACCTGCAACCATTGACTTTCATAGTAGGAAAAACTAATGCTATGTAGAAGTCAATGGTTACAGGTTTCCAACATTTTTCAAAATATCTTCTTTTGTGTTCAACAGAAGAAAGAAACTCAAACAGGTTTAGAAGACTAAAGGGTGTGTAAATGTTGACAGAAATTTCAATTTTGGCTGAACTATCCCGTTAAGTTTAGATGTATGGATCTACGAATAGTTGGCATTTATCTTTAATTATTTTAAATGATTTTTAATGCTTAGAACAATTTTAGGGGGAAAAAAAACATTCGTAAGAACATTTTTAGTAGCCATAAGTAGCCATATTCAATAACTTGGTAAATAAATAGTTATTTTTCGGGTTTTTAAATCCGATCTCAGTGAGTATGTTATAATGATGTGCTGATTGTAATTGTTGTGTGTGAGTCTCCTCATTATGGAGTCTCATGATGACGGGTTAATGAGGCTTGCCTGTTTACCTTACTGTCACTTCCTATTGGCTGGCTCAGGGGGCTAATTACACTCCCCATACTACAGGGGGCCCTAAATTACCTTAAGCACTGCTGTTACAGCGCAAATCTCTTAGACTGTGTCTGCAGACAGTTGGCCGACATGTGTCTGTGTAGGGGCTATATTTATATTAAAACAATAGGAAGTTACAAGTATGAAAATGTTTCCTAAAGTTGTCACGGGAAAGTGGTAACATTCGTTTTATCAATATGCTTTCTCATTTTTGAGCGATGTGTGCAAGTAAAACTCTCCAGCTGGATGGGTGGTTGCCAGGTTGGTGCTGTTGGTGTGGTTGTTACTACCTGTCATTAATTCAGTAATTGAATTAAGTCGTCACTCCTGTAATTTATCATTGAAATTAATGATTAGGCAGGTAAACTGACAACCACATTTTTGTTTTTGGCTGCACTTTATTCTAATGGTCTCTTTTAGAGATTCTGTTGACTTCAAGTGACTTTGCAGTTACATAATACAAATGTCTTGTTGGAATGCTAGTTGAGTTTAGGTAGATTGTGGTGTTGGCTTAATTAGAATAAAAAGGCATTTACAAAATAACATTTTCAACTAAAAAGGTTAGAGTTTTGGAAAATAATTTACATGACAACTGTATTTTGCAGACCTGAAAAGTTTGGAAAAACTGTACCACTGTCGTCTCTGTGTGTAAACTACAGCAATGCAAGTTTGTGAAAATGGTGACTTCATTCATGCTTGTTTTGTATGTTTATATGTAACAACAATGATGGATACAGTACAGTCGTGGCCAAAGGTTTTGAGAATTACATAAATGTTGGAAATTGGAAAAGTTGCTGCTTAAGTTTTTATAATAGCAATTTGCATATACTCCACAATGTTATGAAGAGTGATCAGATGAACTGCATAGTCCTTCTTTGCCATGAAAATTAACTTAATCCTGAAAAAAAACAGGATTCAGGATTCTTGTCATTAAAGGAGCTGCTGAGATAATTTTAGTAATCGTCTTGTTAACTCAGGTGAGAATGTTGACGAGCACAAGGCTGGAGATCATTATGTCAGGCTGATTGGGTTAGAATGGCAGACTTGACATGTTAAAAGGAGGGTGATGCATTGGTTTTCCATTGTTAACCATGGTGACCTGCAAGGAAACACATGCAGCCATCATTGAGTTACGATAAAATGGCTTCACAGACAAGGATATTGTGGCGCAGTGAGGTGAAGACTTTTGGAAGATGGCCTGGTGTCAAGAAGGTCTGCAAAGAAGCCGCTTCTCTCCAAAAAAAACATCAGGGACAGATTAATGTTCTGCAAAAAGTATGGCGAATGGACTGCTGAGGACTGGGCAAAGTCATAATCTCCGACAAAGCCCATTTCCGATTGTTTGGGGCATCTGGAAAATGCTTAATAGTGATATCTAAGTGGCTCAGGGATCAAAACGTTGAAATTTTGGGTCCATGGCTGGAAACTCTCCAGATCTTAATCCCATTGAGAACTGGCGGTCAGTCGTCAAGAGGCGGGTGGACAAACAAAAACCCACTAATTCTGACAAACTCCAAGAAGTGATTATGAAAGAATGGGTTGCTATCAGTAAGGATTTGACCCAGAAGTTGATTGAGAGCATGCCCAGAAAACTAATATTTGTATCATTCTTAAAACCTTTGGCCACGACTGTACATCGCCAACTACAGGTGACTACATTTTTATATTACCATATGAAGTTTATATTACTTCATCTTCTGTGCACAAAAACCTTTCAATACCCTTTATTGTATTTACATCAGTACATCAGTCTTATATTAAAATACTTATCAAAAGTTAAAATACTTAAAGTTGAAAAGTTCTTGCAGTTACATTTGGGGAAGCATCATAGTGTTTGCAGATATTACAGACATTCAACTTATAGTCTAATGATTGCTTACTAACATGTCGTTGTAAAGTTAAGTAAAGTAAGTCATTGTAAAGTAAGTTGTTGTAAAGTAAGCCAACTGTCTAAGGGGACCATCAAAATAAAACACTTTGAAATGTAAGTCTGTTCACTGAAGAATATGTTTTAGTTTTTTTTTTTAGTAAAAGGAATAGCACATCTCTTGTCTATATATTTTTTTTTATGTGAGCACCAAAAGAGATGTCTTATACACCAGTAATAGTAGTGATTCTTTGGCAAGCAAGTTCAAAAAGCTTGGAAAAATAGCAGACGTTATTTTAGATGACTGCATGAGTCAGTATACATGAATATTTGAAAGGAAAATGCACTGTCGCTTGACCATAGAGTGATTTAGCATCATGACGTCTCAGTTGTCCTTTTCTGAACAGCTTAATTTTCCTCACACCTAGACTGAGCGGCTCTCAGAAGTGAATTGCTATGACAGATAGATTGATATTTGAGTAATGAATTAAAAGGACTGAGTGTGGAGAAGGAATTGATTAATATTCTCTCTGCATATATGCAAACTCATATCCTGAGCCCATAGCTCTCGTTCTCTTTATCTGTCTCATTCCTTCACCCACACCGTTCCCACCTCTGACATTTAAAAGAGTGATGTTGCCATGTCCATCTTTGTACTTTACCAACTCAGAGAAAATGACCTTTCGTTCACTCTGAACAGCACTTAAAAGTATCTCGCACAGCAGGATCTCTACAGACTTCTGTTTCAGAACATTTAGAAACAATTTTGCATAATTTTATTTCCCAGAGCTGTGGAATACTCGATTCTGATAGTTCAGTTGTCTAACAAATGATACATGACAGCAACTAATAAACAATAATGAATACAATCACACTCTGCAGTTTTGTCATCTGCCACTAAATATCTTTAAAGCTTTTGTTGAGCTGTATTTATCATTCATCAGCTGGAAAAAAATGTTTGATGATGTGAACTGGACTTTAGGGGACAATTCTTCTAAAAATGAAAATGTATTCACCATATTCTCACACTCAGGTGGTTCTAACCTTTTATGAGTTTCTTTCTTTTGTTAATTATAAAACATATATTCTGAAGAATGTTGGATACAAGCAGCCATTGACAGCCATGTAACAAAAATACATATAGGAATAAATGGCTCTTTAATTTTTAACACTTTAGAATATCTTCCTTTGTGTTCAGAAGAAGAAAGAAACTGGAGGATGTGGAGAATGACTAAATGATGGGAGAATTAGAATTTTAAAGTGAAATCTCTTTAAATGAAATTTCATATTCAAATGAAATCAAACCAATGGATCAGATAGACAGTTGCTTATTTCATACTAACACCACATCATTAAGTATTTCAGCTATTGTTTGTAGCAAAAAAAAATGACCTCTGTGTACTTTAAAGGGATAGTTCACCCAAAATGTAAAAATAACATCATTGACTGTCCTTCATGTGGTTTTAAACCTTTATGAGTTTCATTTTTCTGTTCAACACAAAATAATATATTTTTGAAAAATTCTGGTAGCTCACACCCCACCCATTGACGTTCATAGTATTTTCTTTTTGTTCTCTACTGTGGAAGTTAATGGGTCCCAGCAACCAGCATTCTTCTAAATATCTTCTTTTGTGTTCAACAGAAGAAAGAAACTCATGAAGGTTTAAACCCTATGAGGGAGAATAAATGATGAGGTAATTTTCATTTTTGGGTGAACTATGGCTTTAATATTGTTTCACGAGTGCTGCAAGGCCTGTTGCTTTGTTATTATGTAATACGTTTTTAAGTGGATGTAAAATGGAAGGTAAAAATGCAACCAAATGATGGTCCTATAATAATTATAAAATAATCAAATCAGTGTTTCATAACCTTATATTTACTCATTTGGTGAGTAGCTGTGTAATTGGAGCAATAACGTTCACTCAGAGTTATCTTGCGTCAACCCGAAGGGGTTTATTTGTGATAATAACTGTCTCACTGCACATTATCTCTTACATAATACACATGTTTTGCTTAAGTAAGATCGTGGTTTTTTTTTTTAAATACAGCATTCCATCTCATAAAAAAAACCAAAAAACTGGTCCATCACTCTCCCAGCCTCAAACTGATGATCATTGCAGTGATTTTGGACACCGGCAGCAACATTACCACACAATACCCTTATAAGAGAACCAGGCGTTCAGAGAGAGATAGAGAGAAAAAAAGAGATTTGGGAATTAACATAGATATTCGAATGTGTCAAATGCATATTCTATTTAAGGTTACTGCTGTTTGCCCCCTATTCAAGCTCATGATAAAAAAAAAAAATAGCGATCTTGCTGGCTATTTTTAAACCCCCATTACCACAACAAACAACTTGCATTTTATGCTTTGAGCACTAGAAAATAATTTTGAAGAGACATTAGTGATTTGACCCGAAACTAATTGAACTGTTTTGTTGCATAAGAGCAGTGCATATCGTTTCTTCTTTTGTAAACATATTAAATAGATAATTATGTGCCTTTTTAACTTCAGCGTGTTAATTCGGTTGCAGTAAAGGAAAGATCAATATCCCAATTGTTACATTACTTTCTACTATAGCACTTTCATTGCGCTTACTGATCACCCAGCTACGTTTGCATTGCAATTAGTGCATCATAATTGTTATTTTTAAGTAAATCCTGCTCTTGTCTGGCAACATGACAGATCTGTTTAGCTGTGTCTGGATCAGTACAGCTGTTCAGCTCAGAGTGTGCAGAGATCTTGTTCATATCTGTATGTGAAAGACAGATGCACAGACAGGGTTAGTGCTTATAATATACTGACTGAAACTGACTATATGCTCGTATATTAGCAAGAGAAGGCATATGAGGTAAGAGACTTTTGTGTGTGTGCGTATGTGATTATGCGTGAGAGAAGGGGTACCATCTGCCATCTGCAGCACGTCGTGCCAGGCCTGTTACCCCCCCCATCATCTTCTAGTGGAGTGTGTGAAGCATACAAACCTGGGAGACTGAAAGAAACAGACAGAGAAGCTGCGAAATAGGAGGATTTGTAGCAATAAGTAACCAAGAATGTCTTGAAGATCCTTTCCTCTCACTTTCCTGCTTCGGTTAGCAGAACTGCTGTTTGAGAGCAGCTCCAAATCACAGATAGATACTGGTAGGTTTTTTTTTTTCTTCTGCCTGTCCCAGTTCAGTGTTTTGGCAATAACATTTTTCTGACTCTCTGCCTACATTTCAACTCCCACCCTCTCTTTCTCTCTTTTCTCGCAGCACAATTTCCAGCCGTGCAAGAATCAGTCTCAGTATTGTGAATGCCAAGGCTTCTGTGGTTTTATTGGATAATCTGGCATAAGGAAAAGGCTGAATATGCTCAAACAGAAAACTCCAGTGGCACCGGCTGTGCATAATTTACAACTTAGCCTAGTTGTTAATTAAATGAGTGCTAAGCTACAACTTTGGCAATTCAAAATATTTGACTGTTGTACTGTTCAATTCAGTTAAACCGTAGCGCTACATATAACTACTGTGCTTGCAAAAGTCCCTGAACAGGATTAATGTCCGGAACCAAACTGCAAGGTGATTGGATTACATGAATGTTTTGTATGACTGACTTATTATCTTCAGACATATACACTGATGCTGACATTTACACTTGTTAACCTAAGAGGTTACACATTACATGGATAAATGACTTTGGTATCACTTTATTTGAATTCTATTACACGTTGACTATAAGTTACATTGCAACTGCATGACAATTATTCTCAATAGTGTATTAGCAGACTGTCTGCTTATTATCTGCTAATACTGCTCCACCAACAGACATTCTTCAGACTATAAGAAACATTGTCACCTTACACTAACCCTAAACGTAACCTAACAGTCTACTAAAACTCTAATGAGAATTAGTTAGCATGTAGTTGCAATGTAACTTATAATCAACAAAATGTGTTAAAGGGACCATCAAAATAAGTGATACTATGACTTCTTGGTGGCTGTAGAGCACAAAACTAATTGAAACGTTCGGTATGACCTGATGTCAGTTTTTCACAAAGGGTTTCATCACATAAAAAATACAAATAAAAGTTAATTGCTTATCTTTTTTTAAAGATTTTTTTCGGAAAACTTTTTTTCAGTTTCAATACATTTTATAGGCAATGTGGTGGCGCAGTGGGTAGCACAATCACCTCACAGCAAGAAGGTCGCTGGTTCGAGCCTCGGCTGGGTCAGTTGGCATTTTTGTATGGAGTTTGCATGTTCTCCCCGTGTTGGCGTGGGTTTCCTCCGGGTGCTCCGGTTTCCCCCACAGTCCAAAGACACGCGGTACAGGTGAATTGGGTAGCCGTAGTGTATGTGTGTGTATGGATGTTTCCCAGTGATGGGTTGCAGCTGGAAGGGCATCCGCTGCGTAAAACATATGCTGGATAAGTTGGCGGTTCATTTCGCTGTGGCGACCCCAGATTAATAAAGGGACTAAGCCGAAAAGAAAATGAATGAATGAATACATTTTATAATATGAATGATGTATAACTATAAGAGATTTTGTGAAACATACTGCCCTAAAACCCCAGGTGACAGCCTGAGTATGAGCTATAATAAAAACTGTTGAAACATACATGTTTTATTTTTCCATACAGTTTTTTGATTAAAGTATGAAATGAATAAATTGAAGTCAGTCAGTAGCATAAACAGCAGCAAGTCGGATTCTATCCTTGCATCTTTTTAAAAATTACAACCTGATTTTGGTAAGGACTCAGCCAAACTCTAACTAGACACTCGAAAGAGGTAATAGTTTGTATTACGACCTGCAGGGAGCCCATGTGATATTAACCAATTAGAGAAGTTCCAGAATCCAGAATATCAGACAAGTTTTGATTTGTTCAGAATATTCAGAATATGCTGTGTTTTTCACAGTTCACGGGCTGCTTGGAACAGTGTTTTGCCTGTTAGTACATCTGTGCTTCATCTTCACTTTCTTCACGTTCTATTAATGTCTCATTTACAGACTTTGCAATGAGTAATAGTTTATGTGCATGAGATCAGCCAAATCCGAGTTAAAAAACTGAGTTTTACCAACTTTTGCTCTGCAGCCCTAGTTTGAACTCTGCGTCTCTCTTTAGACAAGACCTTCTTTATAGCTTGTGCAACCCTATCTGAAAGCCATTAAAATCCAGCTGCTGACAAGGAACACTTTCATTGAACTATAACTGGACATTTTCTGTCTTGAAAATTTAATGATGCTTTAATAAAGAAAAAAACGAGGACGTGCAGCTTCCTACCCTGCATAGTGGTGCCTTCATTACCTAAATCACAATAAATTTCCCAGCCCAGCCCTGGATTGGTGCACAGTGTGGCCCCTAAATTGCTAGGGGACCCTTTAATAAACATAGCACCATGAAGTGAGAATTAATTCACTACCCATTCACTGCCTGCTTGCCTTTTTTCAATATCACTGCAAAAAAAAAAATGGTTGAGCTTATTTTGTGCTTTCTGGTTTGACGTGATTGTCCCCCATGCATATTTATGCGGTGTGCACTTCAAGGCGTGCTGGAGTAAGGTGTTTAGTGTGTTAAATGAGAATGCAAATGGCTTTAACGCTGGTTTTGTTTGAGCTTGATTGTTGCTGAAAATGGTAATGATTTTTATGTGCTTTATTTTTAATAGTGTGAACAATAACTGAAAACACACCTGAGAGAGGTCTCATTTTAGAGTAGTTCTCCAGAGAGCAACTTCAAACTCGATAACCTTCTAAAGCACATAATCCGAGAAACTGTGAGGATCCCAGAACTCCCACTGGATTTGTTGCTTCTTTTTGGTCTTTCGTTAGAGCAGCGATTCTACAAAGATGACTTTCGCTGTGTGTGTACTTTTTCCACAGCAGTCCTCTGTCAGGGTTTGAAAAGTTGAGTCAAACAGGATTCTGACTTTCTTCACAGTTCTCTTCAGAGATGAAACCGGTAAAGAAAACTGACATATAGTGCAGCTAAAAGACCAATGTCTGTTATGAGTTTAGCATGGAACTTTTAAGTCCCTCTGCTTTTTTCTGACATTACTTTTTAAATGGTTTCTAATATACACTTGTCAGTCACATTAAGTACACCTATTCAGTCAATCACAGGCAGCAACTCAAGACAATCTGCCAAAGTTCAGACGATTAACAGAATGTTTACGAAATATCTATTTAAAGAAATCTTTCATTCAAATTATTAAATGTATTATAAAAATCCTAATCAAATGATTCACAACGACTCTAAAAGATTCATTACTGGATAAATCAGCAGTTTTGAAAATATACCTCTAATGAATGATTTAATAATGGTGATATAATTTGAAACTGCTACTTGTCCCCACCTACTGGTGTAACAGTGTAACTGATTTAAGCAATATTGACAGCACAGGAATTTGCAAATATATAGAGAGCCCCCTCTAATGAATTTGTCATCTGAAACATTCAATAAAATATACTCGGAGAAACATATTTTACATTTCACAAAAATAGGCTGAGGCATGTATTTATATTAGGGGTTTACAGACAATGAATCGAATACTACAGTATAATAGAGACATTTAATACTTCTATATGGCAAAAGCACAAAGAACAAAATACAAATAATACATAAATATAGCTATTTCTGCTTGTTTAAAAAGATTTAAGGGGTGAATATCAGAGCAATAGCTCAAGCACTGGAGCATAGTGCAAGCAACAGAAAGGTCATGGGTTTGATTTCCTGGGAATGCAAAAACTGATGCTTTGAATGCTATTCAAGTTGCTTTGGATTGAAGAATGTGCTTTTATTTAAAGGCAGAATGCATTCAGCATGTGTGTTTTCAGTATGTGACCTTGAACAAATAACACACTGAGGTCAGTAGACTCAGCTTTACTGAGAAGACGTCATGAGGACTTATTCATTTGGCTTCAATGAAGATTTAATCGTAAATGTTGTTTTCCTGGTGCATACACTCAATGAATTTGTTATGCCCACATTGCTAAGTAAATGCAGCTTTTTTTGTTTTTATATTATGAGGTTGACTGAGCACAGCAATTAAAATGAACTGCATATAACTATATTAGTGAAATTACAGAGTCATTAATAAAGCCCACTTTCCCTTTTTTTTAGACATTTCTTAATTTGAATGTTATGTATGTCAATATTTGTTTTCTGAACAGTGTATGAACATGCATTTCTGCATAATGTGACCCTCAAACATTTTAATTTGTGTATTTTCTGATTATTGAATTAACCAATGAATTAATTTAGTTGTGATGGAATATAACCAATCCCAATGAATTTGCTAGTCATTTTTCTTAAAGATATTTACAGCCAAAATAACGGCATTTGCTACAGCTTTCCCTCCAAACATGTACAGATATTTTCAGACATTTTTGTGTTGTTCCAGGTAACAACAAAATCCAGTGACAATCCAGGTAACACTTTCCAATACAGATACATGAGTATGACATTAATTCATCCTTAACTAGTGCACGTATAATCTTGAGTTCACGAAGAACTAAATGATTACTGCCTCACCTACTAATAAAGAATCTGACAAATGGATACATTATATGAGAATTGCTATTAATTAAAAGTCATATTAGTCATATTAGTGCACCTATTGTAAATTGTTACCAAAACTCACTGATAATGAATGTATAGTTTTAAGTAATTACTATTATTGATAGTAAAGCATCCATTGATTGGTAAGTGTTTTCATGAATATTTGCTGTGCAACCCAAAAAAAAGTGTTCATAATTTAGGGAAACATTCAAAGTTAAAAGTGTCTTTGCTTACTGGGCAGAAGCAGTGGCACATGACACTGAGTGTGTGAATGTGTGTACAGAAGAGGTCACTTTACTGGTCTGTACTCAGGCCTTTATCAGACTGACATGTCCACTCAAGCGCAACATGTTTGCAAGGTCAGCAGTCACCAATGGGACTTCCATTTTTGAACTCGTTCTCCCTGTGGACTCATACTAGTATTATACACTTACTGAATCACATAAACGGACACACAGCCGCTAGACTGGGGCTAAATGTGTC
>CAIGQW010000272.1:10818405-10828783 GCA_903798125.1 Danio choprae
AATCACATAAACGGACACACAGCCGCTAGACTGGGGCTAAATGTGTCCGCTGTGCTGAGACTTATTGGGTCTCTTTGCTTCAGGCTCACTTTATACTCAAATAAGTTTCCAATACAACATTATTTATGTGTGTGTGTGTGTGTGTGTGTGTGTGTGTGTGTGTGTGTGTGTGTGTGTGTGTGTGTGTGTGTGTGTGTGTGTGTGTGTGTGTGTGTGTGTGTGTGTGTGTGTTCAATTTGTATCATTTTAAATATAGCATCAAGAACTCTTGGATTCTAATTATGTGTCTGATAATGTAGATGACACAGCTTGTGTTTGACACCAACTACCTAGGGGGCACCAAATGGCATTTTTTCCCTCCTGGCAAGGAGTCAATGGGAACACAAACTTTTTGAGTGTATGTCACCCATTTGGCCTGCAGAGGCCCAGATACACTCCTTCACCCAGATGAACACAGTTGTAGTTCTATACTGATTTTTCTACGCTGTATAATGAGGTTTGGATAGTGGCTTTTATTTTAAAGCATCCAAAAGCATATAAATCCATTGTCAAACTAACACATAGGATGCCAGGGGTTTAACACATGTCTTATGAAGTGGATTTATAACAGAAATATTTATCATTTTTAAATGATAAACTCCAGTCAATGACTTGCAGCGGTGGCAGAATCAATGTAGACAATAAATGTAATATGCATTAGTAGAGGAAGCTTCTAGAATAGACGGGTCTTGTGGGAACACTTTACCACACAGTTTGTTTACCACAGAAGATGATGACGAACAAGTAAAACTAGTTGGCTTAGTGTTATTGTGTAACTTTATTGTGCATAACATGCATTCAGCCACCACAAGACGTCAGTGATTGGAGTTTATAATTCAAACATTTGAAATATTTCTGTGTTGTATTTGAAATATTTCTCCAAAATGAATCCGCTTTAATGTGTTAACCCCCTGGTGGCATATGGGTTAGTTTGATAACGCGCATGCGTGCGTGTGTGTGTGTGTGTTTAAAAAAAAGAAAGCTACTATCCAACACCATTATACAGCATGGAAGAGCCAGGAAAAAATTCAACTGTGTTCATCTGAGAAAAAAACAAAAACATACACCAAAGGGATGGCTTGAGGGTGAGTAAATTATGGGGTTAACTTATGAGTAAATTAACTCCCCAAACTGTCTTCCATTCTCTGTTACTATTTCCTTATGAATCATGAGTGACTACTATTTTCAGGACCAATGACAGCTCAGTTGCTTCTGTGCCCAGTCATGAAGACATCACATGCTGGAGACTTGTTTCCAACATGCAGATATTAGCTGCATTTTGACAGGTTCCCAAAAGTTCAAACCATGTGGAAAAAGGATGGAAAAGAAACGTGATTTAGGTGACTTTGAACATGACATGACTGTTGGTGCCAGATGAGTCAGACACCATTTTCAGACACCATCTGTAGGGTTTGAAGAGAATGATCTGAAAATATCTAGTGAGTGGCAGGTCTGTGGGCAAACATGTCTTGTTAATGCAGAGGTCAGAGGAGAATGACCAGACTGGTTCAGCTGATGGGAAGGCAGCAGTAACTCAAAAAACCACTCGTTACAACTGAAGTTAGCAGAAAACAAACTCTGAACACACAACACATCAAAAATTGATGAGCCACAGCAGCAGGAGAAGAGCCACAGCAGCAGGAGAAGAGCCACACCGGTGACACTCATGTCAGCTAAAATCAGCAAAGCTCAGGCTACAATTCACACATGCTTGTCACAACTGGACAATAGAAGTGTTGAAAATTTTCAGTCTTAACATTAGGATAATAGGGTCAGAGTTTGGTGCAAAACTTCATGAAGCATGGATCTTCGCTTACTTCTTACGGATCTTACGGCTACTTCCAGCAGAATAACATGTTAAAAATGTCAAATCACTTACAAAATCATCCAAAATTAGTTCATGAGCACTCGCTGTACTCAAATGCCTTCACAGTCACCAGTTCCCAATCTAATACAGCACTATTGGGACTTTCTATAACTTTGTTAAATCAATGCCAAGATGAAGGAAGTTCTGAAAGCAAAAGGGGGTCCATACTAATAAACTGTACTAACACTAATCTCACACCAATTCACGACTTTTTGATTTAGTGGCTAATTTGTATGAGTTTGTACAATCTCATTTGTACATTTTTTAACAGATTGCTCAATTTGGTGTCACGACTTTGAAAAAAATTTTAAACCAGATTTTATTTGCCCTTTTGCAGATTATTTTGATTGTTGTATGGAAAAGCCCAGCCATTTCATTTTTTGCAGAGCATGTTTTGCAGTGTGGCCATGTCAGGGCACAGTGTTTACAGCTGCATTAGTTCATTTTCACCAGATAATTTGCTCTTTTTCCACATATTTATGCTGCGTGCATAATTCATATTAAAATGTGTAACAGAACAAGATGAATATATGAATGGAATATGGCAGGATTAAAATGTTCTCTTTTGCAATTCGTATTGCCAAGTCAAATCTTGACAAACAAATGTACTAAAACTCATCATTGCAGTCTGTCGTGCTAACTTGCACCTTCATTTCTGAAAATAAGGTTTTGATTTTTATTCAAAGTCTATGTAGCTAGAATATCAAAGACATGTATTCAAAAACAGCAGTGAGCATGTAGCCTAGTGCCAGAAATTTTCACTTTACTTATTATTTTACTGCAGAATGTAACATTTAGGCTTCCCACTGAGCCAAATGTCTTACGAAGCATATAATGAATTAGTAGACTTTTATTTCCTTTCGAACACTAATGTTCCCTTTAAATTTAGATGAAATAATCTTGGTAATGGAGGAGACCACAGTTAATAGAGTCCTATTGAAGATTTGAGATTCACAATAAGACTGATGCTGAACAATATGATTTGTTAAACTTGTACTGTTAGCTCCATGCAAAAGCCCCAGGATTAGCACAAACCTTGCGTGTTTTACTGATTTTGCACAGTTCCTCTGTCAGATGCCGGGCCCTCAATAAGCTGCTCTTTGTGCCATCTCTAAATCTGATCTATTCCATGATTCAGCATTAGTGGATTAGTAATGATGCATTGCCCAATGGGCTTCCCTCTCGCGTGTGATTGGGTCAGGGGATAAGGAATCAGGTCAACTCGTGCCTCATCACAGAGCGTGTTTTCTTTTCCTAAGTATTCCTTACTAATCACAACCTTTGTATTTCAGGGTAAATGTTGATTTCTGTGCCAAAGCAGGGGCCAGTGATATCCTCATCACACACATAATATTCATATCTCTGCCTGACAATAATTTTTTTTTATGCTATTTGTGCAAAATGCATGCCTAATTTGTTCTAAGTGAGTCATATGTCACCCTGACACATCTGTTGAATTGAATTACAGCTTTTTTTTTGTGTTTTCATGCAGACACCAGAGAGGTTCAACCTTCATCATTCTGACACTAAAAGTCAGATAAAAGTGCTTCGGACTAAATCATCATCCTTTTCATAAATGTTTTTGAATGGTGGAAGAATGTTTTTTTCATTATTATTACAGTCATTCACTTCCTCAACTGTAATGTTGCTTTTATGCAGCTGTTCAAAAACAAGAGGTTAATAATGTGTTACTTAGATTTTAGACACAACATTGCCAATCCGTTTTTGCTTTACCATTACCAGAGAGTTCAGTTTTTAACAAAGCCAAAAAAAAAAAGAGCGGACCACTGAGTGTCTCCAAACAACACGCAATGTTTGTGACTGAAGTGTTTTTGAAGTAACTGCTAGAGTACATACCTGTCAACATTGGGATTTAAAAATAAGGGAAAATCTTGATTCTTATATCATCTGCTTCTTGTCGCCTACTCTTTTACTGTGAATTTGATTTTGTACATACAAATCTTTACTTTTCCTGCTTATTGTTTTTCAGTTTCACTTTGCTTTGATGTTCCCTTCGACAAATTGTATTGACTAGAAACTACATGTCAACTAATTCTCAGAGTATTAGCAGGCTGTCTGCTTAATATCTGCTGACACTTCTCCACTAACAGACATTCACCTGACTATAAGAAACTTTGCAATTACATATCAACTTACACTAACCCTAACCTAACAGTCTACTACTCTTCTATGGAGAATTAGTTGGTAAATAGTGAATTTATAGCCAGTTTTTCTATTATATAATCAGGAAGTATGCATTTTTTGGATGTTACATTATAGCTACTTGTGAGGTGAATGAATCAGTGTTGATTACACCTAATCCCACCTCTAATGCACAGACTGGCAAGTGAAACAAGCAGTGAAAATCCCATTGCTGTTACACTGTGTCAGCACTCTTAGGGTCAGAGCTAAAATATGGGAACCGTAACTAAATATTGTATAATATTTAATGTTTTTGGCAAAAAACAAAGTTGCCAGTTTGTTCATCTTTTTTCCCCACAAAAAAATCTTTGCCAAAACATCACGCTTTGTGCATTGCCAATCAATCTGCACACTGAACTGTAAATTTAATTTAACTAATTTTCAAATAAATCTCTCTCTCTCTCTCTTCACACCCCGTTCACAGTCTGGTCATTCTTCCTCACTACCACAATGCCTCCCTGCTCTGCTTGATTATTGCAGGCGAGCCAGTGCCGGGCCTGGGCTACAGCCGTATTCAATGCTGGTGGAGGGAGATTGAGTGTTGAAAGGTGTTTATAAGCGCATGCTGTCATGCTCTGTTGCTTGCAGGGGTTAGAATGGCAACAGTTGTGATGACTGTGCAAAATGGGATTATTGCAGTGTTGAGATTGTAACAAACTGTGGCCCTAAACAATACAAATGCAGAAGGAGGGAGCAGGAGGAGGCAGTGGATGGGTTGATATGGTAGGCGCTTTGCACACTAGGTCCTATTGATCTGGTTTACCTTTGTTGAGGTGTATGGGGGACAAGGAAGCCTGCAGGTACAGCAGTTGTTTTTAGTGATGTTTCCACATTGAAAGCACTTTCTAATGGGCTTGCAAAAACATGCTTTTCGAGAAAGCTTGTTTGCAAATGCTGCGACTGGTTTACAGTAGCCTAATTAGCAAGTGTGGCCTGGTTATGTAACGCTTATTAATTCCTAATGGTTGGTTAGCATAAGGCTTTAAAAACAGATGGCAGAAATGGACAAGGAAAGGCAGAAAAAGAGATTAACTGAGATGCATGCACTTTCAGAGTTTAGTGAAATCATCAGAAAAGAGGGATGTATGGAGGGCAAGAGAAAGAGATGGAGAGAGAGTGAGACTGCCTGTTCCAAGCAGTTCACGCCCTACTGACTCACTAACACCCCAGAGTGCCACATGACCACACGCATGGAGGCGTCACAGTGCCTGGGGACAATCAAAGAGAAGGAAAGAGGGAGGAGAGATAACAAAAAAGTTCAGTTAACACATCAATGTGAAAATTAATTAGAAATTCACAAAAGGGAATCTATAACACATTGTCTGTTAGCAATCATATTTGTCTCAAGAATGACTGCCACCTTGGCCTTTGATTTTAACTCACTAAGGCCCAATGCCAATTCTACGCCTTATCCCTTCCACTTATCCCTAGCCCTCATTTTGGGAGAAGGAGTTTACCAATTCTATTTTGCTTGGAGGTGTAAGGGTAGCGGGAAATCCCATATAGCCCCTCAAATGAAGATTTTAACATTTTAAATTTCTTTGATTTCACCAGTTACAGCAGCAACATGGCTGCAAAAGCAAGCTAGCAGACCTACAAATGTTTTTTTTAAAGATGCATTAATAAGGATTTTTACTACAAGCAAGCATCTGATCTTTTTAACATTTTAAATTCTGATAACATAATTGATTACCGAAATAGACCAGTCTGTCAGAAAAGTATTTTTAAAAGCTTACAGCACGTCTGGTATATTGTTAATAATCCATGAATATGAGCACTGTACAAATACTGTACACAGTATAGTTTCATGCTTCTTGCAACATGATCCACCAGTCGTAACACTGATGCCTGAGGAAACCCAGAGGATACGCTTTCAAGCTGAAAACGAAGAGCATTTTCTAAAGTCCAAATACAGCACAAAACAACTTGGTGCACGAGTAATCATTTAAACGTTACTATACTTGCACCTTCTGCAATGACCACCAGAGATGACATCTCTTGTGACATATGATCTACTGACAACAAATGTTGAGATGTATGGTTTGTAGTAGTGTTGTCCCATTTCTTAGGGGAATGCTTTCATCCCTACCCCTTCACTTACTCTTTCAAGTGCCAGGGGTAAGCCGAAGAGGTAGGGATATAAAATAGAATTGGGATTGGGTCTAAAACTCAGCTTCCTCCTCATCAAACAAAAAAAAAGGTAGCACTAAAACTGAAAACATAAAAAGAGTCATAAAAACAAAGTGGTACATTTATGACGAGTTCAACCAATACTCTATTAATCTTTAAAATCAAGTTTGATGCCAGTGTAGTACAGGCGTGCACAGACATTTTGTATAATATTATATTTATTTAACACAATACATTAAATGGACTTTTATTCAACCTTAAATGGTTCCAAACCTTTTTCTGATAACACAAAAGAAGTTATCTTGTTGTAAACCATTCACCATTGACTTTCATTGTAAGAAAAACATATGGAAGTGAATGTCTACCAGTAACCAACATTTTTCAAAGTACAAGGTATCTTCTTTTGTTTTTAATGAAAGAAAAAAAATGAGTACAAGTTGGTAAATGATAAAAAAAAAACTATTTTTGGATGAATTATCCCTTTAACATAACTCTGGCTTACTTTCCAATTGATGTTTTCTCACACAATTATTTCATGCTGTTTCATTTTTCAACAGATGTCTACAAAATAATCAGTTCACTAAACTTTACACCAAGGTCTTCTTTAGAATTCACTAATTTCATCACAAGAACACGCCACAGCAAAGGAAACTAAGTCACAATGTATGTGTTTTGTAAGCTACTAGTTTCAAGTATATACTCTGAATAAATGACTGCACGAAAGAAAAGGACATAGAAAAAGGACAACAGGACATAGGCTATAGCCTGTATGCTCATGATAAATGACATTGACTTTAGTTCACTTATTACATTGTAGCTCAGGATGAATGTTAGCAAGACAAATTAAATTTGCCTTTGGTCTTTTGGATATTTAGCTGTAAATTAGAGCCACACAAGCTTAGTCTTTTGTTCATCACTACTCACTCACCTCTACACAAACACAACTGGAAAGGAGAGATTCACTTCTGTGCAGGTACAGTTGAAGGCTTTCAGAATGAGCTATTGACATTAAGAGTCAACTGGATTTAGGTAAGAAGTGTTACCATTCGGACACGTCTAGGTGCTCTTGAGGGTGAACTCTTGGTTTGTGAAAGTCAGTGGTTCAAACAAATATGGTACAATTCTATTTGTAAAATTTAGCTTCTCGATCTCATCACCATCGGGCCTCTGAAGGCATTTTGCACCAGAGTGTGTAGTGATTGCGGTGGACAGTAAAATTCTCTACAATTCAGTGCAAACTGCCATTCAAATCTCCCTCCGTTTTGTTAGCAACACTCATCTTCTAACAATCCTATCGGTTCTCAAAGGATGAAATCATGTACTGCCCTTAATTTTCTCAATTCAGATTTTTGTGTCAATCGAATGTAAGTCATGATAGGGGAAAAAAGGAAAATCTTATGCACACACATATATTAATTAATTTGAAAAAGGGGTACTTTATCTATGAGAAAGGTCAGGGGCTTGAGCCTCCCTTTAAATCTATGTGTGCACGTGCCTGCAGTGTAGACAGCCTATAGATGTTGCAATGCAGGTAATGAGGATTGCAATCCAGTGTAGAAAATCCACAGTATAAGGCTTTGTTGAGCCTTTAAAAATGTTCACCCAGCAGCTTATAATAGAGACGTGAATACAAATACATTTCAAAATCAAGTTCATATTAACTGCACTGTTAACAATTTTTGTAAATTAGAGTATTTAACTGTAATATGAACTGTATTTTACTGTAGGACAGTTATGCAGTACTGTATTTTAAAGTTGCATTATGAAAATTACTGTATATTTTGCAGTAAATATATACAATACTGTAAATATAAAGCAAGATAAATGGTGCTGTAAAAGTATATACAGTATTTTTTCTGTAACTGATTTATAGTAAGTTACAGGCATAGTGCTCCCAGTAAGTTACTATAGATTCTACAGGGAATTGTTAACAGTGTGACTTGCCTTACTCTTACATAAGTCTTTTAATATTTAAAATGACAAAACTTAAACTGATGCACAGTTTTATCTATCAGATCTTAATTTACTGATTGAAAGTTGTATACCTCTGTAAAGAGTGCAGCATGTAAGTTGCAAGCAGACCACAATAAAACAATGACGTTGACTAGATCTAAACCTTCAGATAACACATGGCTTATATCAGTGTGTTGCCAAACACTCACGTGAAAACCCACAATAGTTCAGTAGTGTTTGTGTAGCGTGGATCGCCTTTCTCACACTGTGTAATGTGACAGACAGAGTGGTTTAGTGTGGCTCCATTCACACAGCATGGCTTCCTCGGAAATATGGTTGTGAGTCTGGCAAATCTATTCGTATGAGTTTAGTAAAAGAATGTTATTGCTACTTCCATAAAAATAACCACAATTAGTTTGAATGCAACCATGTAAGAACTAAAACACAGAACTAATTATCATATTCTGCTGTTGTGTGAATGCGACTTAATGAGAATTTTTTTGTGATGAGTTTATTAGATGTATTTTTTCCCCAGTTTTATATCGATGTTTAGCTGTATACCACAGTATTGAAGTCAGGAGTTGCTTGTGATTTTCACTGGAGCGTTAAAACAGCTGGATGGCAGAATCTCCACTCTGCCCATGAGCCATGTGACACTCTTTACCACCTGCCCAGGGTGCAGCATCACTCACACTGGGAGAACCAGGGGCATTCTGACTGCCACTCAAGGCCTGGGTAAACTTGTCTTTCCCTCAGTCTCATGCACAGCTATGTCTGCAGAGATATCAAAATATACTCAACTGACACATACACAGTACCACTGAGTGGACTCTGTTTTAACAATTATCTTTCACCTGCTCTATTATGTGGACACCATTCATTCATACATTTTGTCAGCGATTATATTTCAAATATTTATACACATTTCTAGATTGTTATTAAGCTTGAGCTGTATGACTTCAGAAAACTTGACCCAAAAAAAAACCCTTATTACAATAAAGCATTATTAAAGTAAGTTTCTTCTTCCTTTTTTAAAAAGGAAGCTTTTATAAGCTTCAAAGGCAGCCAATTGCAGGAAAGACCCATGTAATAAAACAACTTCAGTACAGTGACTTTTCCTGCTAAAATTAGCATAATTGGTCTATGCAGTGACATTTTGAGAGTTTAAAGGGTGACGGTTCTTGGATGATTAAAACCAAAGGACACTGCTTGTCACTAAAAATGTAAGAACAGGCACCAGTCAATCCATTTGAGCCAACTGTCTGATAACTTTTGATGTTTTAAAGGGATAGTTCACCCAATACTGCAACTTTTGTCATCATTTACCCTTCATTTGTTCACACTCTGACTGTCTTTCTTTCTTCCGCTGAACAATAAAGATGGTATTCTGAAGAAAGTTGGAAAACTGTAACCATTGACTTATATGGAATTTGTACTATGCAACAGAAGAAAGACAGACAAACAAGTTTGGACGAAGTGAAGGGTAAATTAGTAAATGATGGCAGAATTTTCAGTTATGAGAAAATCATAACAGTCATGAAGGTTTAAAACCACTTAAGGTTTTAAATAATAATTGTGGAAACTTGCATTTTGTCGAAACTATCCCTTTAACTCTTTTAAAACTAACTATTGTTTAACAAAATGATTTTTATTGACAATTTAAGAGCTTGAAATAATATTTTATTTGGGTTGGTCATGTAGATTAGAGCACATATATTGTGTAATAAGCTGCTGGGAAATGATTGTTGTAACCAAACCATATTGACAGGGAATCCTGACACCTTGTTGCACTCACAGAGAAATTATTCTAGAGACATTAAATAATTCACTCTGCTTTTTTCACCAAAGCCTAATGTATACTCCACATGTCAAGTCATCTTTATTTCTTTAGTGCTTTTCACAAGGTAGATTGTGTCAAAGCAGCTTTGCGTAGATGAAGAGACAAAAAAAAGAAAAGAAAACAGATTATAATGTATTCAGCAAGCAGGCAGCAGAGTAGTGGCAGAATACTGGTGTAGTTTGGGATAGATTAAGACGGATTCAGGTCAGTTTAATATGAATGTCACTGTCGAAGAATGATCCACTGAAGAGCAGCTCTCATGGGACCATTCCATGATACTTTTGTGTGTTTTTTTAAAAGCTTAATTCTGGTCACTGTTAACTTGCATTACAAGGACAAGCGTAAAA
>CAIGQW010000272.1:10848012-10861609 GCA_903798125.1 Danio choprae
GGGCCAATGAATGCCAAATGAGTTGGCAGAGCTCGGCTCCGCAGGTGCGACTGATTAGTCATTAGTGGAGTATATCAGTAGCGTCTGCAGAGCGAGCCTCAGATTTTTGCCAGCTGAAGACCGAACACTCAGCTAATGGCTGGAGCTGCTGTGGCAGTGGAGAAGCACGTCTCTGTTCCCTATTCAGGAAACGTGGGTTACATATGTAACCAGGACGTTCCCCTTCATATGGGAACTCCAACGTGCGTCTGTAAACAGACTACGGGGGACTGTATGGAAAACGCTACAGCAGCTAAGCCTGTCACACTCCTGATGTGAAGTTTGCCAAAAAGTTGGCAAAGCATGAGCCCACAAGCATCACCAAGAGCGCAACCTTCCAACGTCCCCTGGGCCCTTTAATTACCATTACATGGGAATAATTGGAAAAATTTAGACGGGGGTCGCAATGTGCTTTTACCTATCTAATATAGACTAGGGATTTTAGAATATGACAGTACGTTGGGAAAGTGTGCCAGTCCCCGAAGGGGGAGGAGGCTGCGGAGGCCACCTGCTACCAAAGAGGGGAGACTTGATGGCAGTAAGAACATATGAACTAGCCCTATGGAGCAAATGTGTTAGGTGTCACCCAGCCCGCAGCTCTGCAGATATCTGTAAGAGAGGTGCCGCGTGCTAACGCCCAGGAGGAGGCGACATTCTAGTAGAGTGTGCTCTCACGTTGGGGGGACGCGGCTTGCCCTGGCGCGATGGCATTAACTATCCAGTGGGTCAACCTCTGTTTTGATACGGCACTTCCCTTATGCCGACCACCATAACAGATAAAGAGCTGTTCACTGGATCTTATGTTTTGCACTCGTTCCACTTAAAGGCGCAAATCGCAAACGGGACAAAGCAGTGAATCGGCTGGGTCTGCCTCATCTGAAGGCATCGCTTGCAGGTTCACCATCTAATCTTGAAATGGGGTGGTAGGAACCTTGAGCACATAGCAGGGCCAGGGTCTCAGGATAACGTAAGAGTAGGCCGGCCTGACTGCTCTTTTACTGCCGAGAACTCCTGGGTAATGTCCCCAACGGTGTCGCCAAACAAGCCAGCCTGCGATATGGGTGCGTTGAGAAAGCGAGCTTTGTCAGCGTATCGCATATCCGCCAGGTTAAGCCAGAGGTGGCATTCCTGGACCACCAGTCTGGCCATCGTCTTCCCCAGGGCACTGGCGGCCGATTTGGTGGTCATGATAGCGTAATCGGTCGCCATGCAGCGCTTATACATTATGCCCAGGGAAGAACCACCCTCTTGTATCTCGGCCAACTTCTCTGCTTGGTAGCGTTGATAGGTGGCCATAGCATGCAGAGCAGGAGCAGCCTGGCCCGCCACAGTGTAGGCTCTGGCCGTGAGAGACTCAGACATCCTACATGCTTTGGACGGGAGTTTAGGTGGACCTCTCCAGGTGGAGGCGCAATTGACCGCAATAACGTGCTCCACCTAAGGAATCGCTTCATACCCCCTGGCTGCTCCACCATTGAGGGTAGTGAGAGCGGGAGCGCACGAGGTCTGGGCAGAGTAAGGTGCCCTCTATGCCTACGTGAGCTCACTGTGTACCTCCGGGAAAAAGGGGACAGGGGGCTTGGACGGCTTCACCTTCTTCTTGGCCTTCATGTAACACCCATCTAAGCGGTCTGGCCGCGGAGCTGGGGGACAAGCCATCTCCAGTCCTACGGCCGAAGCAGCCTGGAATAACACGGCTAACATATCCGATCCCAAATCCGGAGCCTTGCTGACAACCCCGGAGGGTGGCAGCGGGTCCGGATCGTCATCGGAGCATGTTAACCCGCCCTCCGATGCAGCGATGGACATCACGTCTCCGGTGTCATCTAATGAGAGCGCGGCCAACCCAGAGGATGAACCGGCGCCCTTACTCGAAGCTTGGACAGAGCGCACTGACGAGGAGAGAGGGGTCCATGGGTCCATGGGCCCGAAGCCTAATGCTAGAGTGCGCCGCGGCCTCAGCTGCGCAACAGTCAAGCCCTCGCAGTGAGGACAAGAACTGTCCACGAGCACTGCCTCCACATGCTGGACCCCAGACATGTGATGCAATACTCGTGCCTGTCATCCGGGGTTAGGAACCACTGCATACAGAAACGCATGGCCAGAACTGCTCTTTTAGAGAAAACTGCTCTTTTATTTAGCACCAGTGAAATGCCCAGGGGATGGGAAAGGAGCCCAGTTTGACCACCGCTGTCGTGTCTTCACCCGCACTGGTGGGAAAGCTGGTTTCTTTTGGAAATCAGGATCGCAGATCAGGAGCTCTTCAGTCTCGTGTGAGGTCTAAAGGAAAGAATCTGAGGCTCGCTCTGCGGACGCTACTGATTTACTCCACTAATGACCAATCAGTCACACCTGCGGAGCCGAGCTCTGCCAACTCATTTGGCATTCATTGGCCCTTTTTCTTTCTCTTCAGAGTGATTGGTCATCTAGCGATCTCACGTAGTCTGTTTACAGATGCACGTTGGAGTTCCCATATGAAAGGGAACTAGGGAATATAACATATTATTCATTTTCCTTCGGTTTAGTCCCTTTATTCATCAGGGGTCACCACAGCGGAATGAACTTATTCAGCATATGTTCTACACAGCAGATGCCCTTCCAGCTGCAACCCAGTACTGGGAAACATCCATACACACTCATTCACACACATACACTATGGCCAGTTTAGTTTCCTCAATTCACCTTTACCGCATGTCTTTGAACTATGAGGGTAAACTGGAGCACCTGGAGGAAACCCACACCAACACGGGGAGAACATGCAAACTCATGTGGTTTGCAACCCATGCAAAAGAAATGACAACTGGGACCCAGCTGGGACTCGAACCAGCAACCTTCTTGCTGTGAGACGACAGTGCTGACCACTGGGCCACTGTCACCCATAACACATTATATTATATTATATTATATTATATTATATTATATTATATTATATTATATTATATTATATTTTCTAAGCCAAATTGATAAAATAATATAAATACTCATTCTATACAATTATATTCCTTTCTATGAATAGAAAAGTATATTCTGTTAAATATTTACCTTATAATGAACTATTAAATTTTTTCGTAATTCATCTTTTATAAGTTCAGTCAAGGTTTGTTGCAAGCACAAATCAGTCACTGTGAGAGAGGCAGAGAGCGCGATTAGTGTGATTAGTGTGTGCAGATCGAGTGTTTAGAGACATAGGTGACCTTCCATGTTCAGTAAGAGGCAGTGAGGGCTCATCTGCTGATCTTCCCTTCGGCTGGATCACTGCAGGGAGAAACTCAGGCTGTGTGAGGTGTCTGTCCTCCCTTGGCCGCTGAGAGCTCAATGTGTGTAGTATGTGTGAAATGGCTATTCTGTAATGACTGCTGTGGCACTCTGTTGACAGTAAAGGTCGGTCATGTAGAGCACATTATGCCAGGACCTTTAGGGAAAGCACAAAAACATACATGGTGAGTGAGAGTGAGAATGAGTGTGTGCATGTGTTTGTGTGTGTGTGTGGCTCATGTGAAGAACGACTGTACTGTTTAGAAGAACATAATGGCTGCCTCTCCACCCACCGCGATTAACACGGGAACTCTATTATTACTGGCTGACGGTAGTGCTTAAGAGTGTCGTTTCCACCCCTGTCCTACCCTGCCGACCTGACCCGGCTCATAATCACAAGAGCTGCTGCATTCCTTTTTCCATCCATCCATCCATCCATCCATTTCTCCTGGAGCACAGCTGGATACGGGTCTCTGTCAGGGGAATTAACCCAGAATGACTACAGGCTTTATTTGCATGTACAGTATGCACTACAGTTTCTGTTATGCTCAACAAGCTGCATTTGTTTGACAAAATAAGATAAATGTTTAGAAATTTTATTGCAATCTAAAACGGGTGTTTTCTATTATAAAACAGTTTAAAATGTAATTGATTTATATGATAAAAGACTGGATTACTCCAGTCTTCAGTGTCGCATGATATTTCAGAAAATATTCTAATATGCTTATTTGGTGAATATCAGCATATTAATTAAATATGCTGATTTTGGTCGATAAATATTTTGAATAAAAGGTCCCCTGTATTTTCTAAATATAGACAGCATTGTTCTATGTTATAAAAGCCATCAGAAGGCAAAAAGTAAGCTCATCTTGAAATGCGTTTGTAGTGTATTTAAAAAAAAAGAAAGAAAAAGAAACACTACTGGCTATTAAGAAAAAAGGGAGGAGCTTCTTTTTATGTTTTAGTGGAAAGGTATAGTATGGGTTGGGCATATAAAGCAACTCCTCCCCTTTTTCTAAATAGCCAGTAGTGTTTCGTTTATATCATCGTTTGGGCAGAGCTATTATGATCAGTCAATCTGAATTGATCCGTTTATGTCAGCCACAGTCTAATGCAATTGTCACTCTTATAAATTACTGAACTCTGTGTTTATAAATACAGGTAAAAGCACTAACAATTAAAAGACTGTTTTACTAAGCCGAAATGAAGATGAATGAATGAATATTTAACAAATGACAGTGAAGATAGAACATGCGATGAAGATAAAGTGTGCACTGCAAAATCAACAAATCAGATTGCACACTTCAGAAGCTGACATCACAAGAATATGACAAAAAGCAGGGTTCATTCAAAGCTAATGTCAATTAATATTACTCTGAAAAATATGAAATCTCATTCTTGATGATTTTCAAATGTTAAGGAGTAATGTATTTTCTGCTTCATGACTGACTCCAGTTACTCTGAAGCTGAATCAACTTGTTGAAATGTTGTTTTTACTTTTCTTGAAGATATATGGAGTTAATTATTAATCATTTAAACAAAGAGGAGATATAAAAAGGCAATACCACCAAACTATTGGAAATTATGAGAAACATCTGTTCTTTTTAATAAAATAGAATTATGTCCACTTTCTGGATGGATATTGCTTTTATTCAACAGTACAAGACTGTGTAATTAAAATTTTTGACATGACATTTCAAGTCTTTTTTTGCTCTGCCAAAGGAAGTAGATAGAATGATTTAGAATTGAACAAATGATTCAGTGGCTCATTCATAAAGACATCAATAAATGAATCAGCATTTTAAAAAATCATAGTCAACGATGTACAAAGGAAAAGTCTCAGTTCTTTCTGATTAAACTGAAAGATCAGAACTAGCAGTTGTGTGATATTTATATTTTACATAGAAAAAAGGCCTATTTGTGAGAAGGAAAAAAAAGCTGATTTATATGAAACACTAATAGCACTGTTTTAGCACAAGTAGCACTTTATTAAATCTGGTTAATGCTTTGTCAGTGAATAAACCAGGTTATTTTCACTGAACCGAGTAGCGAATTTGACTCTGTGTCTCTCTTCGTCTCTCACACTGGCCTGTTCATCAGTAGGCTGAGGGCAATGATTTTTTATGAGGATTTGGATGTAAGACAGTGGGACTTTTTTTTTTTTCTCCAAGAGTCTACAGTATATGCATGCATTTGAATGAGCCATTTAGATTTGAAAGGATTGTCTTTCAGTGCATGGGGTTTAATCTGCAACAAGACTTGTAGTGAGATGGTGTTGACTCAGTTGTGTTGTCTCTTTATATGAGACTTGATCTAGTGGACTCTTATCATGGGAACATTATGGTGCACTTTGACCATATTTAATATTTTAATAGGTTTGATTCTGGATGAGTTCTCTGTAAAGCCTTAATTCCTTAAAGACCTTATATCCAGTCCAGCCTTCTCTAACATAATTGAGAAGTCAATCAGCTCTGGGGAAAGAACAATATTCTATTGTGCCACACCACTATGAGAGATGCATTTTCAATGAATCTGTCTCATTCATGATTGACAGTTAATTCTTTAATTACACAATGCTTCTGAAACAACATTATTCTGGTAAGTTGCTTTGGTTTCAAGGGAGACAGATAAGAAAATAATCGAAATGCAAGTGTAGCTTGCATTGTATTGGTTTTTAGTTAAATCACTTTCCTTTTTGTTTAATAAGATGTACTTAAAGATTTCCAGAGGAAGGATGAACCAATTTGAGTCATTCTGTGCTCTCTCTTAAAAGACAAAGGACAGCAATTGAGAGTTCTAATGAAAGTATTGATCAGAGCCCCGTCTCAGGCCAATGTAGTAGATGGAGTTTGTTTGGTACATAGTTGCAGATCTTGTTCTTTTACTCTCACCCCCCCAAACTTTCTATTTGTATTTTTTATTGGCTCTATGTTGTTTTAGTAGTGATATACTCTGAGATCAAATCGGTGCATCCATCTGTCTGTGGTCAGTTCAAGCCATCATAATTTATATCTTTCTGAAAAATTAGTCTTGTTAGTTTTCCTGTATATACTGGCAAATGATACATGCATTGTAAAAAAAATTATTGGCAAAGAAAACAATCCTAGCAAACACAATAATTATAGTTTTATTAAGCTAGTTGGAACTATACTGGGGAATAGGCTTACATTTATGTATTTTATAATTACCTTTTTTAATGTCTTTATCTTAAAAACCTCCATATGTTCACTACAATGTAATCAGTACAACAAACGTTCCTTAAATCTGGCAGGTAAACAAACTACCATTGGTTCATGGCAATTACATACTAGGTAGGTGTTGTTCTGGCTCTATGCCTTCTTTGACATTTCTTTGGTTTAATTAAAATAGTTTCTCATCAAAGCTTGACTAATTAAATGCTCTCTAGTATCTGACAAGCCCCGCCCCCTTCAAGACACTTCTCATTTGCTTTTCATTTGAAGGGCTTGAGCTCAACCACTCTCACTGGCAGAGCTGTGTTAAAAACAAAACAATATTGGCTGCTTTTTTAAAAAGGGGAGGAGCTACTCCACGTCCCACTCTCTCTTCATTTTTCAGTTGAGATTACGTCAAACATCAAATAAAAAGGCTCATTTCAAAGCACTTCACGGGACCTTTAAAGGTTCTTTCACAAGAATGTGATGCAAAAAATCAAGGCAAATCACTGACAAAATGTGCTTTCACAGTGAACACGAAACAATTGATTGCCTAGAGCTGACTTTTTGTTTTTGTATAATGTATGTTTTCCCCATTTGGCTGTGACCTCATCTACTGCACAACATACAAAAGTAAATACAAAGCAAAAACAATTGTTTGGAACTACACCAGAAACTATCATACTTGCGACTTTTAAAAAAAAAACAAAATTTTTAACAGTACTTAAATTTTTATACAGTACACTATATAAAAATTTTCTTTGCTGTAGCGCTACCAGTCATGCACTGCAGCAGCTACAAGCAAATCTACAGCTCAGATCGAGTAAATAATTTCATCAAAGGTTGATGGGGGGGGGGAATGACACAAAAAATCCATGCGTTGTCTTGCTGAGATTGATTATGCCTGGTGTGAATGTCTCCATAAGAATCTATTGTTTTCATTTCAAGGGTGCCATTTTAGAGTAAAAGAGCCTTAATGCTGTGTAAAAAAAAATTGCCAAATTGCAGAAATAATGCATATCGCTACGATCAGAGGGAATATTAACTGCTGTCATTTTTTGTTGTGGTTCATATTGTTATTGAGGAAAAACACTTAGACACATTCAAGTCTCTGTAATATTAAAAAAAATGGATTTAGAAAGTACTATGAATTCAATCTAGAAGATGAAGTTTGCTAGTGCCATCTGGGTGTGAGAGAATATAGCTTTCACTCTGTCACTGAAACAGTCACAGTCTGACTGTCAATGTGTGTCCGTCTGTGGCTATTCGACATGTGTGACTGAGAATGATTGTATCCGGAAAATGTTATCCCGGTGCCATAATGGCCAACCGGTCACTCAGACACGAGCTGTGAGCACTGAGAGTGAGTTAAGAGTGTCAAGAGTCTCCTCTCCCAGAGCTGACACAAGTTTTGAACTATAGTCACATTAAGGGTCAGAAAACGAGAACCAATTCTGACGCTTTAGGTTCTGTTAACAGAAACACATCCATTATTTAACTCTGCAGAGATTCTTGTGCTTTATTCTGTACCTCTGCAAAACCACTACTGAATTGCGGTGTACATCAAACAGCCCACACAATGAACTTTTTTCTAGTTTGTTTTTAGTGACTGAATGTTCATATGGCAACATATAGTTGAAGATTTTCAGAGACAAAATGATGAATAAAATATTTTTATGTTGCGTTTTTTTGTTTGTTGAGTATTATTGTAACTGCTGGAATGACCCACACAAGGTTTATTTTTAGAAAAAAAGGTTATTGGTTTTGAAAGGCTGTATCTTTACAGGACCACCACGTCTATGGAGAGTAGCCACAGTGCTAAACTTTCTTCATTTGTAAACTGTCTGTCCTACAGGGGACATATGAACATTAAGGCTTTTAGAGATACTATTGTTACCCTTTCCAGCTTCATGCAAGTAAATAATCCTTGATCGTAGGTCTTCTGAGAGCTCAGGAGAACATAAGGCAATGCTTCTTGAGAACAGCAAAGTCAAAACTAGTGTGTGTTTTTATAGGGATTCCATGTTGGCTGACTCCTTGGCTCCAAGAGAAGTCATTAGCCTAGGGGTTCACATACTTTTTCCACCCTGCACTGTGAATGTTTCATGTTGAGTTCAATTTAAAATAAATGTGAAAACATATAATGTTTGTGTGGTAATATAGTTTAAGCAGACTGCGTTTTTTCTATTGTTGTGACTTGATGATGGACAGAACACATTTTCTGTCCAATTTATGCCGAAATCCAAGTAATCCCAAAGGTTTCACATACTTTTTCTAACTTTATACTTTGAGTTAGAGGTGGCTAAATTTTGGTTAGTGGTGGCTAATGTTGCTGTTAATGTGGTATCGTTTATTAATATTAATAATATTATTTGCTGTTGTTGTTTTTATTGAACCCTGAGACTGTTGTTATGCACACTTTTTGCAATAACAATTTTAAAATTACTTAATATATATTTTTAAATACACTAGCATTAAAGGTCTGGGTCAGATTTGTTTTGAAACAAATAAATTATTTAACTTAGCAAACATTAATCAATGAAGACTTAAAATAATTTAAATAAATGCTTTATTTTAAGAGGAAGAATCCTGAAAATGGTTTCCATAGAAATTTCATCAAAATCAAATCATGAGCACCAAATCACCACATCAGAATGATTTCTGAAGGATCACTTGATACTGAAGACTGAAGTAATGATGCTGAAAATTCTGCTTTGCCTACACATGATTAAATAGGTTTTAAAATGTAGAACACTGTTGATTAAATTGCTATTTATATTTCACAGCATTATTGCTTTTAGTCTATTTCTCGAATAAGTGCAACTTTGGTGGGCATAAGAGACTTTGTTTATTAACCAACTTTTAAACAGTAGTGTCTGTAGATTTATTAGAAGAACTAAAAATGATGTTATATTCCACAAGTACATTTGTGGTGCTTCTCCATCCACTGATGTGAAGCGCTGCAGCATGTGCCATCTAGAGTAATCTGAGGCTTCACATTAAGCTCCAAAGAAGTGTCAGAAGAATAACAGAAATGCTTTATCCTCACATGTGTAGCTCTGGTCCTTTATTGAATCCACAGGCAGATGGCCATGCGTTTAAGCAAGATTTTGGCGACTGGCGGGAGACGCTGTTATACACAGCACATGGCTCAGTGATAGCGGAAATCACTCCTGAGAGTTTGCACAGATCAGGTTTCAGTGTGACATACAGGATAAACAGCAGTTTCCACTGTGATTGATGCTGTTGTGAAAGATGTTAGACACTCTGATACCTACGTTAGAGATTGTAGGGCAAAAGCCACTGAACAGGAGCTTATAGACATTTTTTTTGAAAATCTACAAATCCTTAGAGACTCTGTGGCAAATAAAGTCTGCAAATACACACACACACATTTTTTGAAGCGCATCTAAACTGTGCCGTTCACACTCTCGGCTTTTCCACATGGTAGGTGACAGGCTGCAGAAGAGCGAGGGTTTTATAATTGAATTGAAATGACAGATAGCTGGTGAAGAGAAGGTCGAAAGGACCCAAAGGCCTGCACATGGTTCTGGAGTAAATGAATGTGAGAGAAGAGCTTTGAAAGGTTTTGTCAGTGTTGGAGATTGACAGTCGTATTTACTAACAGGTGTGTCTGTGAAATTGGCCAGCGCACACAATGGCAGACAGGAGCAGATCGAATGCTGTCTGTATGAATGAGTTGCCATAGTCAATCCTCTCCTCTCCATGGCCTTGAGTAATGGCTGTATCCATAGTGACAGATAATGATAGTAAATATCAAGACTCTGAATGACACCTTTTTCAACTAGCTAGCATTTGATACACTCATAAACAGTATGTGGTTTTCAGCCATGTTGTAAATGGTATAATGATAGTGGGAATGTATGAAACCTGACAGGATTTTTTGTGATTTTTCTCATATACAGAGTCGTCAATTGCAGATATGCTCATAGAGCATACATTTAACCAGTTTCAGTCTGGAAATGCAGTTTTGACGTTTGAAAAATTGGTCATGATGGAGTAACTTTATTAATCAAATGCACTTTTTTTGCATGAATATGTTTAATTTCAAACTCACCGACACAGACACTGACAGATTTTATTTTTTTTGATTAGGTTAGCTTAAAAACAGCCATGACGCTTTTTTTTTTTTGCAGTGAAGCACATTATGAACGATGTGTACTTTTAAGCATGCAGTGTTATGAAGAGTTGTCTGGTGTTCTCGCTGATCCAGAGCCTGTGTTTTAAAAATAGGCACGTGTTTACTCAGCGCCACAGGCTAGCGTTTTCCATTAGCGCTTTACAGCTTGTTCTACAGCAGCTGATTTACACACCCAAACTGCTTATTCTTTTCACAGGTTTATTTTATAAGTACTGTATCCTGTACTTAATATTTATAATCAAAAATAAAATATTAAAGTAATTAATGTATTATATAATATTCTTAATATACAAAAATGCATTAGTCTGCAAAAAATACAACACCAGTTTAAAAGAAATAGTGGTAGCAACATCTTTTTACAAACTTTTGAAATGTTTCTTATGCTCGCCAAGGCTGCATTCATGTGATCAAAACTACATTAAAATGATAATATAGTGAAATATTATATTATAATGTTATAACAATTTAAATTGTTTTCTATTGTAATATATTTTAAAATGTTATTTATTTATGTGATATTAATTCATTTATTAACATTTTTTAAAGATTAAAGCAATTCTTTTAATTTAATAAAAAAAACAAACAAACAAACAAACAAAAAAAATATATATATATACAGAGTGTTGCTTAAGAAATATTATTACAGTATTTGTAAGTAAGCATTTGTTTGAAATAGAACATTTGGTATTAATATAAAAATTCCATCAATTGTATTTATTCCCTTAAAAAGACTTGTGAATAGTTGTGTATTTTGTCAACATTTAGCAATACACGTTGTCAACTTTATCTTTAATTTCATTGTGGAAGTCTGCTGTCAAAAGGCCAATTCATACTGCACCAACAGGCGCCAACCAACACAGACAATCACCAGATTACAGTATGTCAATTCTCAAACATTCCACTTCCTAACAAATGCCAATTCAGCGTGTTCAATCAGCGAAAACAAGCTCCATCAGATGCCAACACAACAGGAGTAACACACTGATCTGATAAAACCTGCCGAAGTGTCTGTTTCGGCCTAGCTGCGTCTGTCAGAGCACCATAAATGGGATTATACATTACAATTAAACGCCATTTATCTTACACGTCAAATGAAACTCAAGAAAAAAACACTTTGTTTTTCAGATTTGAGCGAATCAGAATCTGTATGATAATATCTGACCCTTGATGACAAAACTATGTTTTTGTTGAATGGCTATAATTTAATGTTTGTTTGTTTTTTGTTGCCAAAATGATAGATTTTTCTTTTCTGCCAATAATAATTAGAATATTAAGTAAAGATTATGTTCCGTTAAAGATATCTTGTAAATTTCCTACCATAAATATACCAAAACTCAATTTTTTGATTAGTAATGTGCATTCCTAAGAACCTCATTTGGACAGGTTTTAAGGTGATTTTCTTAATATTCAGATTTTTTGCACCCTCAGATTCCAGATTTTCAAATAATTTGATCTCGGCCAAATATTGTCTTATCCTAACAAACCAAACATCAATGGAAAACTTATTTATTAGTGCAAAAAATTTAGCATTTATGATTGTTTTTTGGTCTATTGTCACATCATCTCTGGTGATGAAGCCAGATTGAGTTAGGTGAACTGGGCTTTTATTACGCTCTCTCAATGGCACGCTGAGATTGTTCTTGAGGTGAGAGCACTTGTGAGATGGAGAAACACAAACTGTCTTCCAGTAACTGAGGTGGTAATTAATATCAGGGTCTGGGGAGTGTGTTCTGCTGTTTCGTTAAACTCTGTGGTGATTACTGGCTGTCCTCCCTGACTGAAGTCCCTTTATGAGGTGCAGAGTGCTTTTCTGTGTGTTAATGGGCCTGCAGGAGGCTGGTGGCTGTGTTGAGCTGCTGTTTCTGAGAGCACTGAGCTGCACGGGAGAGCATTCTGATGCATTCCCTGTAGCTCTCGTCAAACAGCCTCTTTTGCATGACCTCACCGCTCGACAAATAACTTTATTAAGCAAACCTAGGCTGACTAATGTGTTTCGGTGGACCTGTGGACCTCTGAGTCAAAACACAAGTGGACTGATGAGTCAGTGAATGCAGAGCTGACTTTATCAAGCGAGCTGTGGACAACAGAAATGCCAAATGACACACTCTCTACTTCACTGAGATAGTATTTTAGGATTTTAATTGTCTCTAAAGTGCTTCATTATGTTATTGTAAAAGATCCTATTTTTGTTCTCCTGCAATAGGCTTCCATCCATGCAAAATTGAATTACACTGTCATTTTTTTGTTCACAGTATTACAGCTTTTTCTATTCTTGATGGTCTGAAATAGTTTGCTCAAGGATCTGATTTCTTTAAATTCTACTGAATGAAGTGTCTGCTCTGATTGGTCAGATGACCCAGTTGACTGCTGACAGCACATCTCGGAAACCAGATTCGCATTACCGAAGCTGAACTTTAGCATTTGTAAACTGAGTGAAATAAACAATAATTATGGCATCAACTTTACCATGTCAATTCAACCATAAGTGCTTATCTTTGGTAATGCATGTAAAAATGGATTTGCTTTGGTAGTGTGGAAAACAATGTGTTCTCCACATGTCCACAGATCAAACCAAACTCTTGTGCCTCAAATTATAGTGCTTGAGGTCAATGTGAACTGTTTGCAGGCCAATGAAATCCCACTGACAAATGTGTCACTGAGGAAATAAAGCTGAAATTATGTACTTATTTCAGACTGTTTCTCTATCTAATCTCTTGCGCTTTCATCTTTTAAACTTTGCAGACTAGGGTCAATGTGGGGGAGCAATATCAGCTTGTGGCTTTAGCCTACAAGGCCTAAGAAAATATTTCAAAGAAATATCCAAATAAATACCAAATAGCATAGCTTTTTTTTAAACAACCAATTCTACTACAAAATACCACACCCTAAATAAATAAATAAATAAATAGATAGATAGATAAATAGATAGATAGATAGATAGATAGATAGATAGATAGATAGATAGATA
>CAIGQW010000272.1:10896206-10906846 GCA_903798125.1 Danio choprae
ATATTTAAATATATTATTACTAAATCCTTGAATCCTTTCAATATTTTTTGACACCATCGTTGTGTAACATTTAATGGGAAAGTTCACACAAAAAAATTATTCGCATTTTTATTTTTATTTCTGTTGATCACAAAAGAAGATATTTTGAAGTACTTTATGTTGGAAACCGGCAGCCACTGACATCCATAGAAGGGGACAAAATACTACAGACTTTAATGACTACAATTTACCAACATTCTTTTGTGATCAACAGAAGAAAGAAGCTCAAACAAGGGAGTTTTGGGTGTACTATCCCTTTAAGACAGATGTAAATTTTTATCTGAAAGCAGCCATAACATACAGATCAAATTTCCTTTAGGGCAAGTCATTTCACTCAGTAGCCATCTTTGAAACACCTCTCGGGCATACAAGTGCAGATCCTGTTTCTTTGAACATCAAATTTGAACATGAAACAACTGTCTCTTAAATTGTGTTTCTAAATGTTTGAACGAAACGGCATTTTTAAGTTGTCCAAGCTGATGTGCATGTGTACTCAAGGAAATGAGTTCACAGCCTCATTTATGGCCATTTCTGGAGAACACAATCAGACGTCATCCTGTCAATCAAATATAACCATCATTATAATCAATAACTTACGTGTTACACAATATTATTCTGTGAATAATGCCGCATCCAATCGCACTGATCTTCTGAAGTAATTCCCAACATATTCCCCATGGCAAATCTCCACCCAAAATGACAGTGACCTCTTTGTTTTCAAGATTGTGGGCTATCAAAGTGTCATCATATGATTTGAGTTTGATTGGCAGATGCAGTAATTTATTTAAAACAGTGAGGTCAGATGTGACTTACTGTACCTTGCATTTGTTTCATACAGATTACAAATCCAAAGAACAAATGTAGTGTAGTTGGTTAATTTTCAGGGTGGGATTTCAAGCTTTATGTAGATATATTTCTCATGTCTGTGAAGCAAGTAATTGCTGAGATTCCAGTGCGTTTGCCAACCCCAGAGGGTTCATTACAATGAAGCTGCACAAACTGTCATAAAAACACACATCTAGAGCAAGCCTCTTCCCCAGATAATTGTCAGTATACAGCAATCGATTATTGGCTCCTATACTAGAAAGTGGGCATTCCTTTGCTGAAGCGGTCATAGTGATCGTCACATTTTCCCCTTTCAAAACTATAAGAGTGACATAACTTGTGTATTCTTTAGTCTTTAATACAGATTGAGACACATCTTTAAAAATAACTTTACTCAATATTGTTTAAATCATATATTTTTTAAAGTGTGACTGTCTGAAACTAAGCCTTGTTTTCTGGCAGTTATTATTTATTTTAATTTGGTTCATTTGCATGCCAAAGACAATTTTAACTCACATTTGTTTTTTGTCAATTGTTCATTTTTAACCGTGGTCTACTAGTGACCCACTATGGACGTTCCCTTCCTAGAAAACAAGAAACACACATTGTAAGCTGATTATGACACTGCATCTGCTGCCCTTTCACATCTGGCGTTTTTGTGCCTTGTGTTAAAAGACCCATTAAGTGTATAGGCATGTTAGTGTAAAGCACATTTTGCCATAAACCAAGCCCATCCAGAGCTTTGTCAGAGTGCACATGTGGTCATCTAATGCTAACAGCTCTCTTCAGGCCAAACCAGGACATCAGAAGAACTGCTCTTTGCTTTACAGTAATCACCAGGAGGAGGATTTCTCATTTTTCTAGGCCAGTCATGGCAGTCTAGGCATGATTTTCTGTAATTTAGCTCGTGTGAAAATGTCAGCATCTTGACCAGAGTAGCCTGTTGTCATTGCTTGTGCTGGATGGCATCAGTCCGCAGCGTTACTCATCTCTCATCTGCTCTCTTTTCTTCTTATATCTCTGCCTACTCTTTCATCCTCCCTTCTTTCCCTTTCTATCTTCTCTTTTTACACTGCCCTCCTTTCCCGTCCTCTTCCTGACACATTCTTCTCTGGCCTACTTAGATAGAGAGACCGAAATTCAAACTGTTTGCAAAACTGTATAATTTTTTTTCCCTGAACTAGATAATTATTTTTTTCTTTTCTTTTTTTTTTTGATAAACCGCTTTTGTGATGAATTTTAGCCTCAGACCTTAAGTTTAGAAGGTGTCTGATTTTCTGCACACTGTCAGAAAAATCTTTGGTGTGTTCAAAAATCTTAAGGTGTTCAAAAGTATTTTTAAAGGATAGCTTTTCAAGGACATGTACGGTAACTTTAATTAAACCAAATGTGCTATTTTGGTCAAGTTGTATAATAAGGAAATCAGCTGAATAATTGGGAAAAACTGTAGATGATTGTAGTTAATTAAAAAGCTGTATTTGTGTACAATCACTGACGTTTAGTCAATAGAATTGCAGGAAACAGTTTGAGTCCTCATGTTTGATGTCTTCCTTTAATAAAGTGTATGTTGTTCACTTTAAGTTCTATTATATTCTCTTGTTTTCGGTTCCTCTGTTCTGCCTCTCTTTCTTTCTTCTTCCCCCCGTCTCTGTCTTTGCTCTGTTTTTTTCATTTTCTCCTCTATGCCTGAAGACAGTCAGTGCCCTAGTTTATTAGCAGGTTTTCTACCATCACCCCTGAATAAAAGAGCCAAAATAGTTTACTGATATGAGACAGAGCAGAAACACATGGCGAGCTGTTTTCATGCATTGTGAATCAAGCTCAAACTCAGCTCACTGGTTCAGATATTGTACTAGCTGCAGACACATTTAGACACACTGTATTTCTGTGCACTATGTTTAGAATGCTGTCCAATCAAACGTGAAGCTTTCTCTGCTAAAAAGAAAGTTATGAATATTGAAGGCAGTCTGAGTCCGCAGTCCCTAGGGGGTCCAAAGCTGTACTGCAGGAGGTCTGCCTATTATATAACTTTTTTTTTGTTTGTGAAAAGAAAATGATTGTGTGGCTTAAAAATACAATATTGATTTTAACTAAAGCTAAACTTCACATTATGCAAACTCAAACATATATATATTATTTAAAGTACACTACCGTTCAAAAGTTTGGGGTTAGTTATATATATTTTTTATTGTCTTTAAAAGAAGTCTATTAATGTCATGAAGACTCCATTAATGTGGAACAACAAGTGAATCTCAATGCACAGTTACTTATTATTTCTTTTCTTTTCTTTTAGTTTAGTTTAGTTTCTTTTTGTATAAGTTAAATTTGCATATTTAGGTAGAAATCTATAGCACGTATCACATAATACTTCAGAAATCATTGTAATATATGAATTTGGTGCTTACACATTTCTAATTATTTACAATCTTAGTACGTAGTTGACTTTTTTTATTTAGACCTTTTTTTGCTAAAACTCTGGTCCTAGATGATTCTTAAAACTCTAAAAAGTTAATGGCTATGAAAACCATTTACTGTATAAAAGCAAAATGAATGCCTGTGGATCCTGATCATACATTGAGGTGTTATGAAGATTAACAACTGGTCCGTGCAAGAAACAACAATATTACATTTAATGTAAGGCTTCAGCAAATGGTCCAGAGCACAAGCTTCATGTCGTAATGTGGAGTTTGCACAAACACAGACACTTGTGAACTGATGCTGTTTGTATAAAACATTTATAATTTCCAGAATAAAATCCAGGATAAGTGCCATTTTGAAGAACAATGTAACACATACATCAACAAATAGTGGCAGCTGATGTCTGAGTTTGTGCCTCTACATACTGTATGTATCACAGGCATTCCAGTGTCAGAATCATATCCTATTATATAAATGCATTTTAAATCAAAATGTAGCATTGCTCTGGATGGAAGGATGGAGGTCCATGGCTTGACAAAGTTTACACACTCAGTTACACAATAGTTTGTGTTTGCTGGCTTGCTGCTGTCTTTTGTTAAAGGTTGCCACCCTCTCTCTCCTGTATCAGTGTTCAGGGTTCCCACAAAGCTTTGATCCTATGAGGCTGGCAATGCGTTTGACCTCAGCGGTGTCGCTCTGATCGGTGAATGTGGCCTCAGGGTATGAGGAGCATTTTCCTGTCTGTCATCTCCAGTCAGAGAGAAAATGCTGCTTAGAGACATCTCATCTCCCACACACACTCATTCACTACAAATCTCAACCTCTCTCTCCCTCTCTCTCTCTCTCTCTTTTTAATCATTCTTTTGCTCTTTCTCACTCAGTCTGTCTGTTTTAATCACCTTCTCTCATTCTGTTCAGAGGTCAGTCTGTCCTCATGGCAGTACTGAAGCACCCAGATGGCCCACAATGCTACTTCATTTGAGAGACATTCTTGTTCTCTTAAGATTTCAGTATTACTGTAATATTGTTGAAGATTGTTTTGTTGCTAGACTGGTTGTTTTGTATATTGTAGGTGTTTTTAAGTTTTAAGATAATGTGCAGGTAAGATAAAAAAAATAAAAACAATAATATTTCTATATTTGTATCATGGGACTGAAAGTAAGAGCGCAACCAATAATCACTGATAGATAACACCTTCATCATGGTCACATAAAATATACTGGTCAAAATACTGGTACATCTCACTGATGCTTATTTATTAATGCTGATAATTTATATGTTAGGCTGCACGGTGGCGAAGTGAGTAGCACGATCGCCTCACAGCAAGAAGGTCGCTGGTTCGAGCCTCGGCTGGGTCAGTTGGCATTTCTGTGTGGAGTTTGCATGTTCTCCCCGTGTTTGCATGGGTTTCCTCCGGGTGCTCCGGTTTCCCCCACAAGTCCAAAGACATGCGGTACAGGTGAATTGGGTAGGCTAAAAGTGTATGTGTGTGAATGAGTGTGTGTGGATGTTTCCCAGTGATGGGTTGCAGTTGGAAGGGCATCCGCTGTGTAAAACATATGCTGGAAAAGTTGGCAGTTCATTCCGCTGTGGCGACCCCAGATTAATAAAGGGACTAAGCCGAAAAGAAAATGAATGAATGAATGAATTTATATGTTAGAGAAAAAATTATAATTTTTATATTTTAATATATATAAAAACTATAGTAGAGGTCTTCAGTCCTGCTTCTGGATGCCTGTTACCCAGAAGAGTTCAACCATATTCAAACACAGTGAAGCTCATATAACATACACAAGCTGAAGTGTTGAAAACATATTGAAAACACAGAAATGTTATTTCTGTTTCATTCATACTGGACCTTAGAGGACGCCCTCGCACATAAACTCCATATAGAAAAGTGAACCAGAGCCATCTGTGACTACTATGCTATAGGACAAAGAGGATAGAAACAGATAAATTGATCAAATATGAACACTATAAACTTACATTGTGGCAAGCCATTCTGGGTATTTAATAAGCAAACTTCAACATTTGGCATAACAACACCGTACTCATCGACCGAAACGGGTCTGTATGTGTGTATAACGCATGTGTTTTTTGGCATGTGAAAACGGCAGAAATCAAAGGTAATGAGGATTAAACGAAAAAATTGAAAGCATCTCCCTGCTTTCTTACATAATAAATAAACAGAGAATATTTATGTTACAGTTGAGTTACATTGTTTAAAAGCAGACATTATACGCTTTCATCGGAATAATGTTTCAAGTCTGTGTGAGAAGTATTTGCTGAGTTATAGTTCCTTTTCGGATTCGTTTATTGATCTTTAATGAAAAATTGTAACGGCAGTCGCTCAACCTTTTTAATTGATTGTTTTACAAAAAAACATTTTGCGCACAAGTAATATAAAACACTTTACAATTTTTAAATATGTGTAACACTTATCTATATTACAAAAATAGATGGAGTATTTTGAGTTTAAATAAGACAGATCATATTGCTCATGATACAGAAGACTTCAGAGGGTTAATGGCCTTTGTGATCAGCATTTCCCTCAGATGAAGTTCTGGCAGAGTCATAAGATTTCACACACTTTCCTGCAGTGTGACTTCAGCTACAATGACAGTCAAACCAAGAGCCAATAGGAGCTCTGAATCTAATGATGCAATCAGTGGAACGACTTTAAACCATCGCGGAGAAATGTCAAAACATTTTTTTTAATTTCTGGTTTTATTATTGAGACACGCTGTGAGCAAATTCAAATCTGTAGTTTGTTTATATTTGCTGTGTGGTATCATTTCAGAACGCGGGTTACTGAATGTGTGACAGATGGATGACGTCAAACTCCGGGTGACTTTTGTTGCGTGTCCATGTTTGGAACGCCTTGATTGTCATATAGTCTGACATTATGACAGCTGAGATCTTAGTGCAACATGGGAGTCGTGTTTGTCTTGTCTGACAAGCTACAATCATTTAGAATTATTAAAAATCCCACAGTGTGCGCTGAGCTTAAGTCCATGTTCAAGTCTCTGAATATTACTATACATTCTAGTTTTAGCAATGGAAGCTAGGGATGAAATTTGACATTTGAAATTGGGAAAAAAAAGGAAATGATGGCATTTTATAAAGCATTTGAACAAAGTCTTGTGATGCTGTAACTATAAGTGTAATATAACTATAATAACTATAAGTTCATGTTGTGGCCACATCAATACCTCAGTGTGCATTATTTTCTAATAATTCAACAACCATAACCCATTGTTATTGTCAAAAATGTGATCAAGTGATCAAGTTCCATTTCCATTAACTCAACAACAAAATGTATTTAATTAATTCGAATTTTATTTTGAATTTTACATTTTAAAATTAATTTTCTGTTTAATATCGTTCAAATTCAATTGATTTGTATCACACAGAATATTCATTCATTCATTTTCATTTCGGCTTAGTCCCTTTATTAATCTGGGGTCGCCTCAGCGGAATGAACCGCCAACTTATCCAGCATATGTTTTACGCAGCGGATGCCCTTCCAGCTGCAACCCATCTCTGGGAAACATCCATACACACTCATTTACACTCATACTCTATGGACAATTTAGCTTACCCAATTCACCTATACTGCATGTCTTTGGACTTGTGGGGGAAACCGGAGCACCCGGAGGAAACCCACGCTAACACGGGGAGAACATGCAAACTACACACAGAAACACCAACTGACCCAGCCGAGGCTCGAACCAGCGACCTTCTTGCTGTGAGGCGAACGTGCTATCCATTGCGCCACCGTGAGGCCTCACACAGAATATTGTATTCAAAATAATTATTCCTATTTGTTTATTTAACAAATATCCAGTGACAATAATAACTAGCTGACTGTACGTTATCTCTTACATAATGACTGCAAAACTGTGTAATTGACTGTCAGCCCAAATAATTGATTTCCTGCACAGCTGCATTTGTTTCTTTTCTCTTATCTCTCTCTCTCCAATTTATTTCTTCTCATGATAAAATGTGTTACATTATAAAATAATAATTTCCACTCATGTCCATTTATTAGGAAAGTCATAAGCTTCACATCAGGATCCAAATAGCCCCGCTGGAGGTTATTTAGCAATAATGACCAGCTCGCTGCATATAATCCCTGTTATATTTCAAAAGTAACCCAATAAATCTGTAATAACATCATTGCTCCCTTGGCACAGAAAAGTGAGGGTTTGGTTTCTGTTATGTCATGTGTCATGATCTTTCTTCATTGCTGAATGTCGTCATACATTTTACGCCATTAGTCACTGCGCCTGTGAAATATCGGGAAAATATGCAGAGCTCAGTGCTGTTCACTTGGATTGGGATGCGTGGCAGACAGATTAGTGAGGTATTCCCCCACTGTGCTTGTCTGCCATTTGCTTGGACTTTCATGGCAGGTAGCTGTGTGTGTGTGTGTGTGTGTGTGTGTGTGTGTGTGTGTGTGTGTGTCACAGTGGAGGATTGCATGCTAGGATCCACCCACTAATAGCCGACGATCTATCAAAGTCAGAGCATATCTTTTAGCTCTCCCTCTAGAACAGTGCCTTTCTGATACACCACGGAAAAGAGAATTAATAAGAGCCATCATTATCAGAGTGTGCTGTGTGCCTCAAGGGGGGAAGAGGAGAGACAGAATGAGAGAAGGGAAATAGGTGAAGACATGGGAAGAATAGAAAGTGGCTCTTAAGATGTGGATGCTGATGCAGAGAGAAAGAAATGAAGGCGGTGTTAAAAAAAAAACAGATAGAGAGGGAATGTTCTTACTCTTGCACACCCAAATGTGTTTCACAGGAACAAATGCTGTGATTGTGCTTCATTTCTATTGAGCAGCTGTTAATGACTATCTGTATTTTTAGTTCATTATCATGTTTTTTATTAAGGCTCATTGCAGTGTGCTTGATTTGTAATTCATAAAATGCAAGCCAATGGTTACCATCACTTTGAGAGTAAAAAAAAATTAAGTATAAGTAAAGTAAATTTTATATTTATCTGAGAAATAAAATAATTACAGTATGTAATGGAGTTCTATAGGGCTTTGTTTTAGGACCTCTGCACATTACATGTTGACTATGTTAAACGTACAGTTAAGTAAAATTGATGGTGGCTCTTCTTGATACTTTGATATGGTCACGTGTGAGTTTGCACCCACACAAATGTCAATATGCAACAGTAAGCTTGTGCTCCACACTGTAACAAATGCACTCTGGAATATCTGCCAAGGCTGTGGGTTGAAGGTAATGTTGTATGTAGTTTTCAGTTTCTTACATAGATTCATGGATTTGCTTTGGGAGACCTCAATTGACAGGACTCATTCATTTTGTTTAGTCTGTATGTTTTTTGACTTTCAAAGTGCTGGTAACTATTTGCCTTTTCGGAATTACCAGGAACCAGTGTTTTATTTTATTTTATTTATTATACTATTAGGGGCAGCACAGTGGCGCAGTGGCGTAGCACAATCGCCTCACAGCAAGAAGGTCGTTGGTTCAAGCCCCGGCTGGGTCAGTTGGCATTTCAGTGTGGAGTTTGCATGTTCTCCCCGTGTTTGCATGGGTTTCCTCCGGGTGCTCCGGTTTCCCCCACAATTCCAAAGACATGTGGTCCAGGTGAATTGGGTAAGCTAAATTGTCCGTGTAGTCTATGTGTGTGAATGGGTGTGTATGGATGTTTCCCAGTGATGGGTTGCAGCTGGAAGGGCATCCGCTGTGTAAAACATATGCTAGATAAGTTGGCGGTTCATTCCGCTGTCCTTTTATTAATCTTCCGCCACAGCGGAATGAACCGCCAACTTATCCAGCATATGTTTTATGCAGCGGATGCCCTTCCAGCTGTAACCCATCAATGGGAAACATCCATACACTCATTCACACTCAAACACCACGGACAATTTAGCTTACCCAATTCACCTATAGCACGTCTTTGGACTTGTGGGGGAAAACCCACGCCAACACGGGGAGAACATGCAAACTCCACACAGAAATACCAACTGACCCAGCCGAGGCTCGAACCAGCGAACTTCTTGCTGTGAGGCGATCGTGCTACCCACTGCACCACTGTGAGGCCCCTATAAATTGCATTCTAAAAGTAAATTAAAATGGCAAATGGTAATAATATAAAACAATATTATTGCATTTTTTAAAATGACAGATGAACACAGACTGTAGTTAGCATAAAAGACCTCTTTCGAAAACAACCCTACATTTTGGAAAACTCCAACAAAAAGTCACAAATCATATATATGTATGTGTTTGGCTGCACTGCAGTATATTGACTGCTGGAATCATGACAAATAACTGTACTTCCTCCTAGCTTTCACAATATTTCAGCAGTGTAGGGGGAACCTGTCGGCAGTGCCAGCATGTGTGCGTGTTTTTTCATAATCGTGTGCTTCAGTAGACGAGTGCAGTGACTCACCCCTTCATTCCTCATTAGCATTCTTGGTCAGTAATCACTTAGCGAAGCAAAGGATGCTGGGAGGAGGCTCTTTCCTCTTTCTTCTATCATTCAAACTGCCTCTCTCTCTGCCACAGTTCAATTTCTATTGCTGAAGCTGAAACAGATTAGCTGCAAACAATAGATTGAAGAGTGTGAGCGACAGTAAATAATGAAAAAGCAAGAAAGAACAATAATAATCGTAAAGAATGATAATGGAATCCCTGCTCTGCTTCCTTCCATTAATTCTCTGCAACATTATATGACGTTAAAAAGATATTGCGTTTTTAACCTGTCTGTCTAAATGGCCCTTCCTGCAGGGACTCCAGTCCATTTTGAGCATGTGTAACAGTGCACCAGGAGAGAGCTGTTATTAAAATAATAGATTTTCACAGCACTTTTCTGCGAATTTAATCAGCTATGAGCCTTTGGGCTGACCTAAATGGCTTAAACCACACAGAAATCCTTATCATCAGTGCCTTTTTAGTACTTCTCAAATTGTAAACGGTCTTCGCTGTTGAAATGATTTCAACAGAGATCTGATGATACTTTTGAAATGATTTATATGCTAATGGTGTTTAACCACAGCGTTTTTGCAACCTGAAATGAACTTGAATTGAAATAAATAAAAGATGAATAATAGATGAAAAATATTTAAATGTCAGTAACTTTAGACTAAATAAAAAAGTTCAAATGTGAATTTAAAGTAAAATAACAACACAATATTCAAACACAAAACTTAAAAAAATGTATATAATAATTATATTATAATAATAATATTACAAACATTTTACAAAAATATTCTCTATGCAATTTATAATATATTGGATGTGTTTGTTAATTAAATGCATTGGTACAGACTTCTGATTATATTATATTATATTATATTATATTATATTATATTATATTAT
>CAIGQW010000272.1:10918760-10948439 GCA_903798125.1 Danio choprae
AGCAGACAGCTTATATAGCGCTAATGGCTAAGCGCTGTCAGCTGTGGAGCTGAGCTCCGCCAATTCACTTGGCGTTCATTGGCCCGTTTTCTTAATCTCCAGAGTGATTGGTCGTCTGACGTACTCCCATAGTCTGTAAGACACACGTCTCCGTTCCCTATTCGGGGAACGTGGGTTACGGACGTAACCAGGACGTTCAGTTCATGCGACACATTAATTTGTACAAAACTGCTGGTTTTGTTCTAGGTCGATCTGAAATACACAAGATGGGTTTAAAAAAATGCATATTCATTCCTATGTCATTTGAATATAAACTATTGATATTTGTTCATTCTTGCACGCAATTCATTTTTCAAAAAATATTTAAAGAAAAAAATAAAACTGAATGATGAAAAGAATTTCTTGCAAATATTTACAACATTAAAATCTAACATATCTCTAGATGATATTGGGTCATATTTCATAGTGGTTTTAAACCAAGATGTGTAGTGGGGCTATTTATTAGCATTTATGTATTTTATTAAAGTTCAGAAATGAAATGAATGTTGAGTAGCATTAAAAGAGTAATGGTGTATCAAGTTTTAAATTAACATACCACCTACACTAAACCTTCTCTTAAACCTAACCAATAATGCAACAAAAGCAGAAGTGAGATGCAAAAAAGCGCATTAGCTAGAGCAACCATGCCGCTTCACCTTGTATCTATTATTTAAAATCTAGTCTTTTGTTGTGTTTTAATAGGAGTTAAACATATTCATTCATTCATTTTCTTTTCTGCTTAGTCCCTTTATTAATCTGAGGTCGCCACAGCGGAATGAACCACCAACTTATCCAGCATATGTTTTACTCAGCAGATGCCCTTTCAGCCGCAACCCATCACTGGGAAACATCCATACACACTCATTCACACACACACACACACACACACACACACACACACACACACACACACACACACACACACACGCACAGTGCGTACAATTTAGCTTACCCAATTCACCTATACCGCATGTCTTTGAACTTGTGGGGGAAACCGGAGCACCCGGAGGAAACCCACGCCAACACGGGGAGAACATGCAAACGCCACACAGAAATGACTTAAATATATTTTTATTTTGTTCATTAATATTTGTCCATTATCAGATTATTTATACTTTCAAGACCTTGAGTGTCTTTTATTATAGTTTCAGTAGAAAGGTACACATTTTAGTAGTTTAAATGAATAAAACAATTCAGAACACTCATGAATCACAAAGCGCAGGGAAACTGTTAATTAACTGGCATTTTTACATTGCATATCAGAATAGCCATACAGTTTATGTGACAGATAAGTGATGCAAGCTCTAGAATGTATTCGTTTGTATATCATTCCTTAAAAATCTTTTATATCATAATTTATTTTATGATATAACTGTGCAAAAGTAACCCTTTATTTGTTCTTTATTTGTTAGAATCGATCCATTCTAATCAAAATCTGTGTAAAAAAGGACAAATGTTGTTGTTGTTTTACTGCTGCTTGTAGTCATTTCGGCTGAAAACAGCTGGAAATCATATATAGGTATTTTTTATATAGGTATCCAGCCAGGAATATGGCCAGAATATTTTAACTGAGCCTAGGATGGCTTTCTGCTACAGAGGTTTGCTTCATGAAAATTCTATCATCGTTTATTTTACTCTGCAGATATGTATTATTAACTTGCTCTGTCCAAGCTGCTAGTTTTGCATCAAATTAAATTAAATTTCATTGTACTGTAAAGGGCATCTTGGACATAAACTTCTCTTTTTGAGTTTTTATGAAAACAGTTTTGAAACAATTCAGGGTGATGGTGAGTAATGATATACTATAAGCAATGTCTTTATCTTGTTACACGATTTTATGATGTATCTACACATATTTATAGGTGTAATAAAAAAATGTCTTTTGCCGTCATTGCTGAAAAGTTATAATGTCTTTCTCGGCTATTTGCACAGCATTCTTCTGCTATTTATTAAGAGAATGACTGCATTTCTGATATTAAGAAAACCTTATCATAGTCATTGCAGTGCAAATAGTCTAAATCTTTTTTTCTCTTTTATTTGATCATCTCCTCATTTATGAGCATTTGATATCACTGCAGTGTTGCCATAACATTGACAAAAGAAAAGCTGGATCATGAAATTTGAGTCAGTGAGAAGATGAGTTTGCCAGCATGAGCAGCTCCTCCATGTGCTGTTTGTTTTTTTTGTAATAGAGGAAAAGCTGTGTTATACAACCAAATCAATGTTATTTTAGCTATTGACAGGAAGAATTTGCTGGAATGAGCACAGTTTGATGCTGTATACAGATCAATATTGAAAATTAAAACATGACGCTGCTTTGCAGTCGTAAGTCAGATATGCAGACGCTTTTCAAAAAAATCACACAAATGACTTCTACAAAATTACGCTTTTACAATAAATTAACATTTTTTACAGTATTTAAATTGTTAAACTCACTCTATCACAGGTACTTGATTTTGACATGCAGTACTGGATTGGCTGTTCATTTAGCTGTTCAGGGAGTGTCTAGAAATGTGTAGGAATTTTTGGTGTAGGAATTTTTGATTTTGGTCATGTAAGAACAAATGAGGTAGGAGGTAGAAGATCTCAATGAAGATGTTTATTCAGCATAGCAGTCTCAAAGTACACGGAAGTACCTTGGGTTCAGCCGGAGTCAGAATGAACCCTGAACATTCTTAAACTCAAACTTGTTTAACTGTTTTAGTTTACTGCATCTAAATGTTAATGAAGTTGCTCCTTGGCTGTTGCCACAGCTGTTCTCTCTATGTTGATGTAGTGTCCACACCATTGATGAGATGGTTCTCTGTGCCCCACACCCATCCTCATTCTATAATTGTTACCATTTGGTCAAGATGTAGTCACCTCAAACAATGCAGAGACAACAAACTGTTGACTTATCTTTTCTATCATAATTCACCCTTTTTGGGAAATGAGCATCAACACACCATTCAGAGTGGAAGTTGGGTCGAGGCAGATTCATTTCTTACAGTCATCATTGTATTCACTGATATATACTTTATTTTTTTACTTTTATTTTAGGTCTTTGCCATTTGTATGAATGGACACAAAGAATTGACAGGGTCAACCGTATGAGTCAGTAATGTGTGTTGAACTTGAACTTGAATCACCCACATTAGCACCAAACCCCTAGGCCTCGACTTTCAAGACATTCGCAGCTATTAAATTGGTGCTGCTATTCAGCAGTCGTGCATGTGGGAAAGGAGTTTGTGATTTTTTAAATGTAAAAGAACTGCTGTCAGTCTCACCCTGTGGGATGAATTATGTAAGCTAAACTACTTTGGTATGAGCTGAGTGTTTCTGGATGATACGAGTTAAATACTGCCCTGCAGACAGAAAATGCAAAGTCGAAGAGCTGAAAGTTGTGAGCTGGTGTGTGAAGCGCGTGGCATGTGTGTCATAAAGTGTAGGTGAAGGGCAGGAATGTATGCTAAAAACTCTCTGGTGCAGTTAAATGCAGGATTTGGGACATTCCTCGTCTCTCTCTGTGGGCACCTGAGATGCTGGGAACTGGGTCACAGAGCTCCGTCCTTTAGCGAGGCATGATGGGACATGCAGACCTCATTTCCTTCTCTTCGTTATCCTTTCTCTTCCATCTTTCCCATGTGGCAGAAAGTGTTGCCCTGGTCTGATCTCTGGCGTCTAGATTCCCCTGCTCGTCCCGCGAACAGCCCCTTTTCTTAGGAGATAGACACGGCTTAGTGCTCAGCTGTGCGTGCGTGCGTGCGTGCGTGCGTGCGTGCGTGCGTGCGTGCGTGCGTGTGTGCGTGCGTGCGTGCGTGCGTGCGTGCGTGCGTGCGTGCGTGAAGCATGGATTTTTTTATTGCAGCCACAGAAGATCAAATGTAGAATTTGTAACTGTACTTCCTTTCAGTCAGAGGCATCATGCATTTTCTTATTTTCTTTTTTCCAGTGGCAACTGCTTTATACAGTGCCCTAGAGAAGATCAGACACAGTGTACTTCATTGCTTATGAATAGTTTTCCATTAGTGCGCATATAATATAAAAGTCATAAGGTCTGAACTAAACAGCCGATGATCAATGTGTATTTTTGTCAGCTTGGACATTTACAGTAGTTCAAGTATATACTCAGTATTGACCTGAATCCTTTTATATCTTGCACTTATATCTTGGAAATCACATGGTTGGCAATAACAACATTTTATTTTGTAACTATTTTGTAACTATTTCATTACATTCCATAATATCATACATGTTGCTTCTCTTCATTGTTTAAAAACATGTTCAATTAACTGCTCAAGTAGTGTCTGACTTATGAACAAGCTAATTTCTTTTGAGCTCAGTGTAAGAAATGCTTGATATCTAAACCATCTAAACAGGGTGGGTTTTATGTTAAAGAAATCTCAAATCAATGCTCCCTTTTTTCTTCCCCTTTTTTACACTTTATTTCTATTGATTTTTATATTTTGCTGTTTTCACTTGTACTCTTGAATTATCATTAATTATGAGTAGTAGAAAAAAGAAGATTTTTAACGACTCAATATAAGATTAGCATTAAGACCTTTAAAGTTATTATGTTTCTGTTGATGCCATTAGTCAGTATTAGTTCAATGAACAATTAATGCTCATATGCCAATATTTAAAAATAATTTCAAAAAATCAAATGTCAAATATGGCACAAAAACAGACATCAAGCATTTTTTGTTATACTACTTTTATAGGTATTGTATTATCTGCAGCGGCACAGAGACAGATGCATGGCATTGAGTTTAGTTTTTAAATAAAACCTACCCTGTTCACACATTATTATGTGACTAAATCCATGATGTATTTGAGCAACAGGAACATTAAATGCTAGATTTAACAGCGAGTCTATTTCCCTCCCTTCTGAGCAGAGTTCAAATGAAAGAATCAGACACAGCCGAAACAGTAAAACCTTTCACGATTAGATGAACACTTGCTCAGAGCAGACTAACCACTGCATGTGGGCCAGGATTTCAAAAAGAAACTGTTCTATCGCTATCACACATGTACAGCACACACAAACACACACACACACACACACACACACACACACACACACACACACACACACACACACACACACACACACACACACACACACACACACACACATACACAAAATCCTAGAGGCGTGCATAGTACACAGTGCAGTAGACCATACCAAATCACAATGTAGAGTGATCAATCAGTTCTAATTAGAGAAGAGAGCGCAGACCTCCCTGCTGGGGAGAACATGTTACTGCGGGAAGGCTCTTAGATCCTGTGCGTGAGAATGGTGGAGGTGCCATTGACAAAGGGCTGTGTCTTGTTTATCAGACTGTTGCCTGTTAGCACATTGAGTCTTGAACAGAACACATTCCCCACGGGAAGGATGAAGTTCACTTACACAAGCTGATCCTCAGTCACAGATCAGAGGCTGAGCAGCTTTTCTCACTCTTGGACTTTGCCTGTTTGTTAGTCTGTCCTTCACTTTGTCTCTGGGGAAAGTACGAGCATCAACTGAGAGATTCGGGGTCACAGGGTGTTGGTTGACCACAGGGTTTCTGAATTTGTCTTTCACAGAGTGTGGGTAAGCCAGTTTTGCTTAAAGGGAACTTCACCCTAAAATAAAAACAAACATTTATTTATCAAGCACACTGCAAAACAGTTGTACAAAATAAAAAATTAAAAAATAAAAAAATTAAACGCAAAGTAAAAAATACATTTTACAAGGTCAAAAGTTCATTTTGAGAAAATAGACATCTTTCTGAAATAACCGACTAAAACTTACCAGATATATGGAAGGCCAAAAGTTAAGACCTCTGTTTTTGCTATATTTAACTCAAGGAAGTTGGCTTATTGAATTATTAACACCCTTAAACAGTAGACAATAGACAATGTGGAAGAATCATCTACATTTATGGGAAAGTTACACTGAGCATCATATATAAAATAAAGCTGGTCCCAGGACTGAACCTTCTTGTATCTCAATCAACATTGATACATGAGATGAGGAGTAATTAGGGGCGGCACGGTGGCTCAGTGGTTAGCACTGTTACCTCACAGCAAGAAGGTTGCTGGTTCGAGTCCTGGCTGGGTCTGTTGGCGTTTCTGTATGGAGTTTGCATGTTCTCCCTGTGTTCATGTGAGTTTCCTCCGGGTGCTCTGGTTTCCCACACAGTCCAAAGACGTGGTATAGGTGAATTGGATAAACTAAATCTTCCATAGTGCATGAGTGTATGGGTGTTTCCCATAAAAACCTTAAAAAACCATTAAAAAAGTTAAAGACTCTGTTTTGTATATTTGTGTTTGACCTAGTTTTCTTCTTTTTCTGTTTCCTGCCATTAATTTATGCTTCATTAGTATCTCATGTATGCAATTTAATTAATCATCATCTCCACTGTATTTAAATCCAGTCCTGCTAGAATGAGCATGGATCTGCACTTTGAATTCATACAAGAAATTGCAAACCCTCTGGGATACTTAAGAATACTCATTTCAACATACTATGATTTGGGACATACTATTCTATTTTTGAATACTATTTAGGACTGATAGTATGTGAATTGGGACGCAGCATTGGTCTTGAATGAGCTTCCTGGAGGCATTGCATATATGGCTGCCAAGTGAACAGACTTTTCTTGAAAGAGACTTTGGTTCCAGTAACTTTTAGAACAGCTCACCCAGGGGCATAGATTTGCCTTTGGTATTGGTGGGGACCTAATTTAACCCCCACCTAAATGTCTGACAAAAAGGTAGTTTAATAAAGACTTTTGTTAACTGAGGGTTTATGTGCATAATCACTTAGCATTTCATCTAAACACATCTAAGCAAGTATATAGCCATTTGTGCATCTAAGCAAGTATATAGCCATTTGTGCAAGCACCTTAAGCTAAAAGATTGTCATTGTTCAAAGCATGTGTCATGCTGCAAATGTAAATTTACATGATTTTGTTTTGTGGAGGAATTAATGCAGACTTCTGGAAAGGGGGAGGCATGTGATGCAATAGTCATTTTATCTCGATTGTTGTTTTTTTCATAATTGTTGCGGAGGCCAAAATCGAAACAAAATTTTGATTAATTGCACATCCATGTACTTGTACTTGACTTCAACTGACTCACGCTTTTCTTTGAAATGTAGCTCCTTATGTCCTTGTCTCACATGTGTCTTGCACAGTAAAATTTTCCTGACTGGGAAATTTCCTTTCAGTTTTGGCGCTGTAAACATCCAAAAGTACCGTAGCATCCTCTCACTGGACAGCACGGAAAGACACAGCCAATCACACTGACTGTAATATCACTCTTTTCTGTACATATGCGGTAATGAGGGTTGACGGAGAATAGTTTTTATTTTTGGTGTCGATTCAATTATTGGTGGGGACATTTCACGCCCTTAAGCTCACAAGTCTGGAAAAGACATATCTCACTCAACCCATATAAATATTTTCCACACACACAGCTTTTAAATTCCTCATGACTACTTAAATTGTCACACATATTGAAACTCTCTCATACAGGTGGCAATAGCATAATGACCACTTATCATTAATGACAGGGTGTAAAGTGTGTGTAAAAGCAGTCTATAAGTACAGTATGGATGAAAGCAGCAGCAGGTGTGTGCTGCCAAACATATGCTCTCGGTGGGTTTGTTAGAGGCCTGGCACGACTCCTGCTGCAGATGTTAAGCTGTATTGGCTGAGCTCTGCCTCACTACAGGCAAACAAACCTGCAGAATCAAGCCACCTCACACAGTCTTAGATCACCTTACAGGCCTCAGTGATTGATTCAGACGATCCCACATCATGTTGCTTTACCTCACGTTGCTTCATATTGCCTCATGCTACTTCACTACCTCTTGCTTTACTTCAGAACGATTCGCATAGCTTCAAACAGGATTGTGTTCTCTTTTGTTGCACAGTGTTTACATGCAAGGAAATAACTTAGCAGGATTTTGTGGAGCTGAATTTCAGTCTCCATCTGTCTGCATAAGTAATTATTACCCATCTGTACACTGTAAAGAAATATCATCAATAAATCAGGCCAACATGTGTTTTTTTTATGTTAGTTTAATTCATAAAATACTTTAACAATGTTTTTTTTTACTTCATTTGATCAATATTTTCTTTCATTTCATTAAATCTGAAGTTTTAAGTTAATATGTTGACTGTATAATAAATAAAACATGTCTGTCATTTGAAATATGTATGTATGCATTGATATTAATATTATTTGTAAAATATTTATTTAATGTTATTCATAAGCATACATTATATTAGCAGTCATCCTTTTTAACCAATGGAAAATAATTAAGCGATCTCTTTATACAATTTCCAATTTATACTAACATTTCCTCTAGTTAAGTTAAAATGACATTTAGAGCATAAAGTGACAGTTGGTCAAAATAAACATTTATGGTATAAACCAAATGTTACTATGGACCACAAAACCTTATTATGCACATAGTATATATTGGCAAAAGTATATTGTATGGGTAAAATTATAGATTTATCTTTTATGCAAAAAACAAATCATTAGAATATTAATAAAGGTTATGTTCCATGAAGGGCGTCACAGTGGCGCAGTGGGTAGCACAATTGCCTCACAGCAAGAAGGTCGGAGCCCCGGCTGAGTCAGTTGGCATTTCTGTGTGGAGTTTGCATGTTCTCCTCGTGTTTGCGTGGGTCTCCTCCAGGTGCTCCGGTTTCCCCCACAGTCCAAAGACATGTGCTATAGATGAATTGGGTAAGCTAAATTGTCCGTAGTGTGTGTGTGTGTGTGTGGATGAGAGTGTATGGGTGTTTCCCAGTGATGGGTTGCAGATGGAAGAGCATCCGCTGCGTAAAACATGTGCTGGATAAGTTGGCGGTTGATTCCGCTGTGGAGACCCCTAATTAATAAAGGAACTAAGCCGAAAAGAAAATGAATTAATTAATCAATGTTCCATGAAGACATAATGCAAACTTCCAACTATAAATGCATAAAAAATAAATCTTTGGTTTGTAATTTGCGTTCTTAACAACTTAAGGAGGATTGCTAAGGAGATTTTTTGACCCTCAGATTACAGATTTTCAAATACTTGTACAATATTTCAGCCGAATATTCTCCTATCCTAATAACCCATACAACAATGGAAAGCTTATTTACTCCGAATAAAGTGTGTCTCATTTAAAAAAAATAAAATAAAAAGACAATTTTGTCTGGTTTTGTGGTTCAGGGTGATAAAATATTAACATTTTATCCAAACACATTCTTAGTAAATCAAGTAAACTTTGTATTCCCTCTTTCTTTTACAAGTACACAGACCAATTAGTCCAACTAATTGTTTTAGGTCTGGCTAAACATGTTACATAAATGTTTTAGGAAAAATAAGGGTTTCAGACTACATCGCATAAAGTTACAGCACATTGCTTCAAACTGGCCAGTATGGCCTCACATTTCTTCAGACAGCCTCACACCATGTCACTCTGCCTCAAGCTGCTACAGATCGACTCATATCACTTCTCACCACCTCACATTGCCTTAAACTGGCTCCCATCGCCTCACACTACCTTACATTTCCACCAAAATAGCGAGAAGGGATAGCGTGGTCATTCTGCTCGCTTGCATCAGTGTCAGCACTGTCCCAGTTACCTGTCAGCGAAGAAAATGAGACCATGGTGATGCGCCATCCATATAACAGCTGGTCTCAGTGCTGTTCAAGTCAGCACCAATGAGGACGTGACTCAAGCAGAGCTGTGGTGTTGTAACTCTTCAAAGTCATGTGTGACCCTGGATTACAAAACCAGTCTTCAATTAAAAATTATCGATTTTTCTTTTATGCCAAATATCATTAAAACATTAAGAATGAACAAGTTTCATGAATATATTTAGTAAATTTCCTGCTCTCAAAACTCAATTTTTGATTTGTAATATGATTAATTTGAATAAATTTTTTCAATATTTAGATTTTTTTAACCCTTAGATTCCAGTTTTTCAAATCTCAGGCAATCTCAGGCAATCTCTTTTCGTATCTCAGGCAATTATTGTGCTATTCTAACAAATATATCAGTATAAAACTCATTGATTCAGCTTTCAGGTAATTTCTAAATCTCAATTTTGACTGTTTTTTTAGAGGTCCAGTGTTACGTATAGAGATGCTCTCCCACCAATGCTGCAGATCATTGCCAGATCTTTAAATATGCTTGATACTTTGTTTCTCTCCTACTCTCATTTATCATCCTATATTTTTTTATATACAATTTAAAAGCAAAAGGAAGACATATGTGCTTGGGATAAGTTAAAAGTTTGCATTGCGTGCTTTAGTTGTGACTCTGGGGATTTCAGATTTAGCCATTGCCATCAAACAAAGCGAATTCATAGCAAGGTGTGCTTTTTTTGTGCCTACGCAAAACATATATTATCAAAGGCTTCTATCTCGCAGTATCACATAAAAACCATGGCACATATGGTCCCACACACACACCAATCTTACACTTCCATGTAGCAAAACTCCCACTCAGGCTCTGGTAGGATTTACTCAAAGAATGCTCTGGCAGATAGACAGATTAAGAAAGTTAATGCTCTAAAACACTATCAATATAACATGTCCTTACCTGTGCCTAAATTTAGACCTTCACTGTGTACACAGATGTCATTTAGATTTACAGGAAGATTATCATAACTAATTAGGTAATGATCTTGGAGAGGAACCAGTTTGTAATTGGCACTCCTAACCAGAACACTTTTATAAAGTAAGTTTAGACCAGGTGCCAATCTGTCTGTTGCTCTGACGACTGTATACAAAATTAATGAAAGCAGGAGAGCTAACACTTTGTGTGTAATCAATCGATATCTCGTGGTGTAAAGGTATTGAGTCGCAAAGTAAACAAGCGATTTCTATCCCACTGAGGTTGTGTTCAAATTCCTCATTTATTTTAGCCTGTCTCGCTATCACACATACAGACGGCTTTCTCTCTCTCTCTCATTGGGATGCAGCTCCTTGCTTTAGCCCCAGCCCTAATTAAAGCATCCTTTGGGCCTCACTATGTGGAGCACCAAACCAGATCACATCTCTGGTGGGCTGAGGAGGAAAGAGGAAGTGAGAAAGAGAGGAACAAGTGAGAAAAGGTGGAGGGGCATCAAGATGTAGGCACATGACTGCAATTGTTGCCTTGGAGCCTAATGGCATGTTTAATTTAATTCGTCATTGTTTTTGTTTCATTAATGTTTTGCTGTGTGAGAATTGGTAATGATTTTAAAACAATGACGGATGATCTATAATTATTCTCAGGGCTCGTTTCGTTCTGGATTGGCAAACGTTTTCAAAATTCCAAATAAACAAAATGTGCTTTTGTGTGAATAACTGATGGCGAGAAAATGTATAAGAGAGAATAGTGGGATGCTGTGGGTGCAAAAGACAAAGAGTGAGAAGATATTATAAGGAGAGCAAGAAGTGGGAGGGAAAAGGAGAATTTTATGTGTGTCGGAGAAAGGTTTAGCAACCAACCTTGGCCTTCATAACTGAGATCGTTTGGTTACTAGGACTTACTGCAAACTTTTTTGTTTGAGGGTGCTCTAGGCTGTTGTTTGAAGGAGACTGTAGGCCTACCTTTTACCCAGATTATATATAAGCCTAGGATTAAATCTCATATTCTTGTAACTGTCATTTGAGTGTTCAGTGACTGTTGGCAAGAGTATATGAACAAAAGCTAAGACTCATCTGGATTGAACAGCAGATCTGAGTCTGGGTAGTCCTCAAATGTGTTCTATTTTCCTTTGGCGTCTGGCACAATTCAAAAGCTTTTTAATCTCCCATTTCTATACGTATTTTCTTCTCTGACATACATTGGGCCTGGAATGCAGTTCTGAAATGGGAAACCTTGTATAGCTGGATGATTAATGATGTTTGTCATATCGTGATCCCCTCTTGCTGTCTATATGGAGGTCTGACAGATTATGTGGCAGGGTGAGATAAATGATCCCCATTCTGGAAAGCCTGTACATGGCTCATTTACTATCATTCTAATGATTAGTAAAATGAAATCTAAGGGTTGGGCACTATTTGCTCTTACAGCTAATGAATGATTTGTTGGGAAATGGTCCAAATGGAAGTGGTTTTTCCTGGTCTTACTTAGGAGTTTTATATGATATTGTTCTATAGTTTACAGCAGCATATATTAACATATTCTAGTGTTTGTGCCAGCTTGTACCAGCTCGTGCACCATGTCATCAGTGGCTGTAATAAAAAGGCATGCATAAGATATATATATTTACACATATATATGTGCAAATATGATCTCAGAATCAAGTTAAAATAACTGTTCACGTGTGAGCAAAAGAAAGCAGATGAAGACAGAGTGAAGGGTAATACAACCCGTTACCTTGCGTGAAACAACCATGCCTGGAAACTCAAATGGTGCAATCGGTTCTCTTTGAAATAGACTGGACAATAAGCGATCCTCGTGCACCCACGCCCTGCTTTTTTAAAAGCTACAGATTTATAAGCAACTGCAGTTGCCGCTTTCGCTTTAATCATTCTTTGAACAGATTATTAATGGGTTTAACGTTTACTTTATTATCGCACATAGTATTGTTCACCTGCTTTCTTGCTTACAGTTATTTTTAATACGGTTTAATTATCATCCTTTGCAATTGCTTTAAAAGGAGATTAACTCTCCATTTATGTATAGTTAACTGGTGATCTGACCTGGACAGACTACTGTGCATATTTTATGACAATCATTTTTTTAAAGGTCAGTTGTTTTTTTCAAGAACATTTTTGTTGAATAAAAAGTGTATGTATGCAGCTATATTTTGCTTGTTTTGACACATTGTTTAAAATTTGTGGCAAGGAAATCATTCGTTTGGTGTGGCCAGAGAAAAAATTGGTAAACACTTAGTGTTGAGTCCTAAAAGTCACGTGAAATAAAACTAATTGTAACATGACACTATGAAACTCATTTGCTAAAGCCTTTTCACAACACACAAAAAGGTTTAATGAATGAGGAGGCATGTGGACATAACACAAAATTTAAATCAAGTAATTTTAGCATGTCAATGTCAAATTAATGCATATAAAATATATTTTCCCAACAACAAAATTGTGGCTAATGAAAATGATGAGTGGCTAGTAATGTTGGAAAACTTCTAGCCACAGTGGCTGGTGATCAAAAAAATTTAATGTCAAGCCCTGTGTGTATATATATATTATGCATTAACGAGTTAATTAGCAAAGAATCTGATTATGAAAATAAATAAAAAGTTTCTTCTTTTTTTTTTACAGTATAACTCTTCAATTGTTTTTAATTTGCTGTTTTGAGAAACTTTGATTATTTGTTACTAAATTTAACTCATATGAATTGTGTTTGTTTTATCTGACAGATTCAACAAAGAGGACTCCAGGACCTGTAATTCAACTCAAAATCAGTGGCAAAAAATGTATCAGGCATCAACTCAGTTATATCATATATGAGCAAAAATGGGGACTCTGTCAGACACCATGACAAGCCAGCAGCTTTGACAGCCCAAGAGAAAATCCTTTTTTGCATATGTGAAAGAACATTCTTTACTCTCAATAACAGACTCACATAAAAATACAGCCTTGTTTCATTTCATTTTAAAACACCCCCTTCTTCCCCAGTCCCATCATGAAGAGTGTTCTCCTCTTCCTTCCCATTTTCCTGCTCTTATGCCCACCAGCGCTGGTCAGAGGTGACTGCTGGCTCATCGAGGGGGATAAAGGTTACGTGTGGCTGGCCATCTGCAGCCAGAACCAGCCACCGTATGAGACAATCCCACAGCACATCAACAACACAGTGCATGACTTGCGGCTTAATGAGAACAAGATCAAAGCTATTTTTTTCACCTCCTTGAGTCGCTTCTCAAATCTGACAGACCTCAACCTCACTAAGAATGAGATCTCATACATTGAAGATGGGGCTTTTGCAAGCCAAGCAAATCTACTGATTCTCCACCTTGGATATAACAAGTTAACCAACCTGACTGAAGGCATGTTGCGAGGTCTGGGACGTATGCAGTGTCTTTTCCTCCAGCACAATCTTATAGAAGTTATAGCCACTAATGCGTTCTGGGAGTGCCCTAGTCTCAGCAACCTGGACCTGACTTCCAACAAGCTTGCCCGACTGGATCCATCCACTTTCACTGTATTGGGCAGGCTCATGGGATGTGAACTTGCAGGAAACCCGTTTCACTGCGGCTGTGAGCTTTACAGCTTCCTAACCTGGTTAGAAGTCTTCAACAATGTAACACACACCTATGATCGACTTCAGTGCGAGACCCCACGGGAGATGTTTGGCTATCCATTACTGAGTCCTGTGGGTGGGCATGGACGGAGTGCTCGTCACATCCTGTCCTCAGTGTGCCGGGATGGGGTGCTGATTCCTGGAATGACATCTCTTCCACCTGATCCTGATTCTTCAGGCATGGAGCCTAACATGTTTGAGCACATTGGACCATACCATCAGCCCACAACTTCCTCGTCATCAGATAAACCATTTAGTCCCAGCATCAAACTACAACATGTGTCACTTTCCGCTGCATCTCTTCTGATCCAGATTCCAAATCCATACAGCAAAATGTACATCCTGGTACAGTACAATCAGAGCTTTGTGTCGGATGTGATGAACTTGAAAAATAAAAAAGAAATGATCACCCTTAATAAGCTCAAACCAAACACCAACTACACCTTCTGCGTGGCATCAATACGAAACTCGCAACGCTACAACCACACTTGTTTATATTTTTCTACACGAGCTCCAAATCCAGATGACTTGATGCCTCCACCATCCACGACTACCCACTACATAATGACCATTGTTGGCTGCCTATTTGGAATGCTCATTGTTCTCGGGTTTGTCTACTATTGCTTGCGAAGGCGTCGCCGTCAAGAAGAGAAAGAAAAATCTATCTGTGTGAAAAAGACCATTCTGGAAATGCGATATGGACCAGAGGTGGCAGCAGCAGTTGCAAATGATCCCACAGCTGTCCAGAAACTTCATGAGCAAAGCCACCATCAGCACCACCATGGCAAACTGCCCATGTCCTCCTCATCCAGCTCTGCCATGCTTGGCCATGGTTCTGCCAACACAAGTTCCTCACGTCTATCCTCCATCCCTCAAGTAGAGAAGATGGCAACTGCCTTCTCAGAAGCCATGGGGTCTAAAGGGAACTATATGGATATTAGGACCTCTGTAGGAGGAGATGAAAGAGGGAGAGATGGAGCTGTGATGCATGGTCTTCGGGAGGAAGACCTCAGGGGGGATGATGGAAGTGACTTGGGTGATGACTCAGATGATGATGGTCGAGGATCAGCATCTGAGATTTCAACCATTGCGATGGAAGTGGACAAGGTCAACCAGATAATTAACAACTGCATAGATGCCCTCAAGCTAGACTCTGTTACAGCATCTAGTGTTTCCACCACAGTAAGTGGTCCCACATCACCCCCACCTACCTCTACCTCCTCCCTGACCAAAGGACTGATTCCCATCTCTAGTAGCATCAGTGATACCTGCCAAGTCCTGCCCTCCCCAAAGATTCCTCCTCCACCCCCTCTTCCCTTCCCAGCTTCTCTGTCTGAGAGACCTGGGATCACAGGAGGCGGGTTTGTGTCCCCGCCATATCGTCCGCCTCCCCCAGCTTCCGCAGTGAGGCCCATTCAAAGACAGATGAGTGCAGATGCAGCTGTCATTGTTTCCTCTGCCAAGAGGCACTGCCGTCCTTCTAGTGGGAAAGCTCGTGTGTACAGCTTAGATGTTCCAGAACCCCACAGCCCAGATCCATGCCACTATCCAGACAAGGGCAGTCCATTGGGGTGTGGTGAGCCCCTGGAGAGGCTCCCATTAGTAGGTAGTGGAGGAGGTGGTGGCTGTAGCATAGATGGTGGGACTGTAGATGGGATGGCCCTTCAGCAGCATCTAGAAGTGCACCCAGACTACCACTGTGCAGAGCATCGTCACTCAGTCCCTGCCCTTTACTACGAGGGCTCTCATGATTCCCCAGCCCAAAGGGTGTCCTTTCTCAAGCCACTGTCACGCACCAAGAGAGACGCTGCTTCCTATTCTCAGCTCTCTCCACGTCACCACAATTATTCGGGCTACTCCTCAAGTCCAGAGTACTCCACTGAGAGCACCTTGCGCATCTGGGAGCGCTTCCGACCCCACAGAAAAGGTCCACGTGAAGAGTCCTGTTATGTAACAGCGGGAAATGCCTTGCGAAAAAAGGTCCAGTTTGCCAAGGGGGAGGACTTGCATGACATCCTTGACTACTGGAAGGGTGTGTCGGCACAGCAAAAGCTGTAATCTATGGTACTGCGTAGATACACAGAGCAGGTCTGCTTCACTGCCTGATGAACCAAGAGAGCAACAGGTTATGGCTGCAGTGTGCAAAACAAAACAGAGCCAAGTATGTCAGAGTTTGAGGACAAGTTGTTTGAATCTGTTTTTGTACAGTGAGCCAGAAAGAGAGCAAAAGAGCCTGAGGGATACACTGTATACATAGGATAACATTCAGAGATTTTATTTGGAGCAATGACAATTGTCATACTCTCTGGAAAAAGATGCGCTTGTCAATAACTGAAATAATTGTATTTTACTCTGCATTCATTTGTGTATTCATCATTCATATCAATGGCGAGACCTTTATAACCTGAGCCCTCATTCAGTCTGAGAGAAAATCTTTGTTTTTAACTCCCACTCAAATCACAGGCCATTACATCCATTTGTTAGGCAGGAATGTGAAAGAATGTGTGGTTTAGGAGGATAAAATGATGTGCTGATTTTCTACAAACCAGTCAAAAGCAGTTTCCCCCTTCCATACGGCAGAGGCTGTGCACAGGGCATCCAAATTTACATTTCAAAAGCACTCCTCTTGAGAAAAATAAAGGTATAGAGAAGGAAAAAAAAATGAAACCGAAGAATCTCCCAGGGGAGCTCTGGAATAGTCAGTCGTGTTTGGCAGCTGCTTGCTGTGCTGAGCAGGATGACATAAATAGTGCAAGGGGTGCTACAGAAATACTGTAGATTTACCAGGCTGTGGAGAAAATGCATAGATCTAAGATTTAAGATTAAAAAGACTCTGATGCGTTATTAATAGCATTACCATATCAGAGGTTACCCTGTCACCTGTATCACAGCACGAGCATGAAGTGGCTGTCGACAGCAGAAGTTTATGTATTCTGTTCCTTTGCCTTGGGGTCACTTTGTTTAGTCCATTAATTGGCTATCGAAAGCCTGTTGCTGACAGCTGAGACACTCATCGGCCAAACTGACCTAGACCCCATTGTGGCACTTTTAAAACAACACTTTATACATTATCTTTCTCCAATCTATTTGTTTGTTTGTTTGAGTGTTTTATTATCCATGATGCTGACACAGAAATGAAGACAGGCAAAGAGCAAGATTAAATTCAACTCAATTCTAAATAATTTAGCGCCCTTCAATGTTAATAATAAAACTAAAGCACTTAATCTCAAATACAGATCTCAGAAGCCTTTTGATCTCAGAATACATGATTTATTGTAAAAATGACAACACCTTTGTCAGCCATAATGTATAAATGTCCAGTTAGATTAGACTAACTAATTATAAATTAACCAAGGCTATATCCTTTAGCATGGAAGGGTAAGCAGCCAAGACCTCCAATTTGATTAAAAAAGATCACTCTCTCTTCTTCTCTCTCAGTGACCACGTTCAGCCTACAATTTCATGGACCAATAAAGCAAAAAATTTGATTAGTGGCACTGTGGGGAAATCTACATGTGTTTACAATGCAATCGCATACTGAAATGACAGGAGAGACATCCAACAGCTACATGAAATGGGGTTAATTATAAATGAGGCCAAAATAAATACATGGCTTAAAGGAATAGTTCACTCAAACAAAAATGACATTGTGAATGGTGTTTTCTAACCTCTTTTCCGTACATATACGATGAATGTGAACTGAAGCTTTCTGACTTAAAAAATGACACAAATAGCCTGTTTTCCAAAGCTATTGTATGTCATCAGAAGACTTAAAATATAGCATATGAATCATATAAACCACTTTCATTACACTTTTATGCTATGGCATCCTGTTTTGGAGTTTAAAGGCTGCAGTCCCCATTCATTATAATTTCATGGAAAACGGGAAATGTTTCAGACTTCACAATTCAGAAAGAAAGAAAAACACGTCATATGGGTTTGTAACAACTTTTGAGAGAGAATGTGAGAACATTATTTCTCAAGGTAAACTATTCCTTTAACCCTGATTGGAGATCCTATTAACTGCACTTTGCCAGGCACTTATTTTTACATTACTATCAGCGAAGCATGTCTGTGTATATCTGGTTTGAAAATCATAAATTAGATTTAATCAAAAAAACGCTCACGGTGTTTGCATTAGCTGGCGAACCTGTTTATTCTGCATCAGGTGTTTTTGTGCCTTCAGTAAAAGGGTCCATTATTTGTTAGCTCTCGATTCCTGTGTTGTTTGGTTCATGTTGTGTAAATCACACCATATCCCTTAAAGAATAAGGGTTTTCATTGTAAATATGTGTTTATATACCATTCTTATCTTATTTCTTGATTAAGATTTTTCATTGTAAATATTGGATCGATACCTGCCAACATTGGACATACACTCAGGCACAATGTTTCCTTGGTTCTCTCATTTTGGAGGACATTTTTCTCATAAAAAAATAAAAATAAAAATCAGTCTAAGGTACAGTATGACGAAAGGTGTTTTAAAGGATGCTTGGATTACACAAGGAAGAACAGCAGCTATAACAGATGTGGATTATTAGGGAACTGTGTGTACATTTACAAAACACTACACGCAGATGTTTTAGCAAGGATGGACCCTAACATTCTTGGGCATCTGAAATGGACCCACAAAGGACTGCTACCGGAGGCTTACTGTGACATTTCCTTTATGAACTTCATTTTAAAACCACTTGGACTGGCCATAAGGAACTAACCATAAATGCTCAATCACAAATGACTGTTCATTTTTATAACAGTAAAATCCGATGCCCAGCTTTATATGGTTTTTATTGTGCCTCCCATCATTGACAAAGAAAAAAAACAAACACTTGCACTCCTGTACAAATGCTTATCAGCCATTTTCGCATTGAATTCATGGTTGAAGAACAAAAGAGCGAAGCGATTTGGCATGGCATCTCTAAGATTCTTCTTTTACATATTAATTGAAAATATGAACTTGCTGTTGTTTTTTATTATTCTTCATGATGCTTTCTTGCTTAAGGTAATTTTCCTTCATTTTTCTCTCAACGTTTCCCATTTGTTCAGGACAAAAACAAGCAAATCAATTCCTTCAGTTTAAGCTCTCCTGATCTTTATTTAAGACCATTTTTAATTTAGAGTAAATTCTTTCTTTATTTGAATGAACTTGGCCTTTATATGTTTGCTTGACAAATCATGGATAATTACCCAGTTCAGCCTATGTACTACCCTTAAAGAAATAACAAACTAAAAGATTTCATTTTTTTTATTCAATCGCAGTGGATGTTTGGAGACAAATATTGATTCTTGGAGTACTTTGTGTGTGTGTGTGTGTGTGGAGTTAAATAATGCATGTGTTTATTTTTCGGTCATTACATTCCTGCTCCATGCTAGTTTCCCTGTAACATTTTATTTTGTTTTCAATTCACATTCAAAAGTCCCTGGAGAAGTTTTTGTTGGCCTGGTCTCCTCAGTGTCTGGTGTCGCATAATTGAAGACATTTAGTGTCGTACTTTAATAGTCTTTTTTCACACTAATAGGCTTTCTTAAGGCCCTTTCACTAAAGTTGTGTTAAGGAAGTTGGTTTTGCTAAGAGTAGAAAATACTTTGACATTAATCATTGTCAGCTTTCAGCAATATTACACAAAGCGTAAAGTGGATTACTCTTCCACAGCAGTTTTTACTTCTTCTAAGCTCTTTAGCCTGCTTTTAGTTAGACACTATGGAAGGAGATTGGCTTGAGGAGAGCACAAGAGATATGCTTTAATGCTTTGAAACGAGATTTTAATTCCAGCCGCATTTCTTTCTATGGCCTTGGAATTGTATGACAGTAACAAAGGTGAACATTTTGGGGGTAATTAACTAGCCCCGTCACATCATAAATCCCCATAAATTCATTATTTCTTTAGAAACCGTAAGGTTGCTTTGTGTCCAAAGTCTTGGCTTATTTGTATTTCAGTTCTCTAATGAACATATTTAAAAGCAATTATTTCATTTTAGAAGAACCGAATCCACATTAATAATTACTCAGGACCGAATAATGCTCGTCAAGCTTATTATTTCTCCACTACAAACTAGGTTCAGTCAACGTGTTTTGCTGGTGTGTCTTTGTAGGTCTTTCTCATTGGCTTTGCCGTCTTTGTTCATACTCAAGCCTAGAGTAAATCACTGCTAGGGTCTCTGGAGTCAGGATAATTGTGCCTGTTTTATGAAGCTTTTAAGACGTTTTCTCCCACTTTGTGCAGCATTCTGCAGTGTTTTTCCTCTGATATTTTCCACTCGTTTGTTCTCTTCTCTCAAATGTTCTGTGAATTCCTCTGGTTTGACGACGGGGTGGAAAACATGAAGGATTGTGTGAAACATGCTGCAGGACAGATAAACCCGAATGTTTAGAAGTAGTGGAGACAAAAAAGGGCTGGTTGCTGTGCTTCTTTAGCGTGCAGCCCAGGGGCTTTTATAACCTAATTAAGGCATAAATATTTATATTAAACTGTGATGGAGAGACAAAAGCATGTGTGAGACTTTCTTTTTCATTGCAAGAAGCTGCAAAGAAAAAAGTGCAGGTTAGCTGTGAATGAGCTCATCGCCGTGGTTCGAAGTATATCGGTGTAATGATGAAAAGCACATTTAACACTCAAGATCAGGAGGAGACTGTAAATCAGGGCTGGAGATGATACGGCGAGTGTGTAGGAGTACTTTAAAGGGAGAGAAAGGAATAGAGTAGAAAGAGGAGTAGAGAAGTACACAAGATGAATCAGCTTCATAATGGCTGGAGCTTTGAATGAATAAACATGTGCTATCTGTAATGTTAAAGTCAAATAAATAATAATGCAAAGGCTAATGCGTGCATGATGAAGCAACCTTCGACCATCAGATAGTTTGAACTCCTTTTGAAATCATAGGCCAATTAGCATGTTTATTAGCTCAGCTGGAGAGGATAGTTCACCCAAAATATAAATATTTATTCATATGTAGTTTTTGTTCTGTTTTCTTTGCTTACTTTAGTTTTTTGTTGTTGTCGTTGTTTGTTTTATTTAGTTTGGTATTCTTTTCCTTGATTTTGTTTTATTTGGTTTGGTGGGGTTTATATGCTTTTGTTTTGTTCTGTTTTGTATGGTTTGGTGGCTTTTATGTGGTCCTGTTTTGTTTGCTTTAGATATGTTTGTTTGTTGCTTTGGAAGGTTCGGTATTGTTTTGGTAGGTTGTATTTTGTTTGTTTCTGTTTATTTTTTTATTGTTTTGTTTATTGTTTGTTTGTTTTTTATTTTGCTTTGTTGATTTGTTTTCTCTGGTTGTTTTTTGTGGTTTTGGGTTGTTTGCTTTTGTTTGTTCTGTTTTTTTTTTGTTTGTTTTTTTTGGTTTGGTTCTTTGTTTAGTTCTGTCCTTTTTCTGAGCTATAGTCACATATGGGAAAAAAGCAGATGCAGATTCTTTAACAAATATGACTGCTCACAGAATTGTAATTTTTGGATGAACTATCCTTTAGCAGTTTTGTGCTCTCAATCACAAATCGTGGGAAATGCTTAATAGACACGTGGGAATGTCAAGAAGCTAACTAGGATTTTCCCAGCGACTCACACGAGGGAATCACACCAGTTAATCCTGGATACTGCTTTATCCCCCTCCATCACTTGCTTCTCAATTAACTTCAGACTCCATCAGCCTGATGTGGCCCTGTAATCTTCTCACTCTCCGTCTGCAGGCCAACTTGTCAAGATAAAGGCAGAATCACTCACATAGTCAGACACCCGCTGAAAATAACAGAGAAAGTGTAATGAAACCATGTATTTTAAGATCCACAAACACTTTGTTTTGATGCCTGATGCAACAGCAGTGTTGGACGCTTATGGTTTTTCAAATGTGCAAAAATAGGGGTTTACAGGAAGAACAGCTATTTTTTATTTTTATTTTTTTAAGTGCGGAGGTGAAGTCAAAACTGTGTTTCAGCATAGATGGGCTTGTTTATTTATTTATTTATTATTATTAATTTATTTTTTTGGCGAAACATACATATGTTAGTGTGTATAAACGAAAGTAGATTCACTGAATGTGACTTTCACAGTCTGGCTTTGGCACATTGAAAAGCGGGTAGGAATCTGAGAGTAGGAGTTTGTGGGGGTGGTGTTCGGGTCTACTGTCGTTCATTCGATTATTTTTACAGTCAATTCCGACACTCTAATAATGTGTTTTGCTAAACCTAGAGGTTAAACGCACAAAAGGGTGACAAGGGCCTTTTGCTTTTCATTTTGTTTTAATCCTCCAGTATAATAATCTCCTTTACATGATGGTGGCATGCAGTTGGCGGGTCTGTCTGTGCGCTCTTGAACTGAGGAGCATCTTAGAGCCTTCGCCTGTCCCAAAATGTGGCTCAGGAACTTTTATGACAATAATTATTCATTTGCATCTTCTTTTCTTCTCAACTGCTTCGCTAACCCTCCTTTCACAAACATGATTTTCTGCTCCAAACAAACAGGAGGTAAATAGTATGAAAAAATTGCTATATTTGTGATCTGCAAACTTTGTAAAAAAAAGATCAAATTTGTTTTTGTCACTGAAGTTCTAGTTGTAAGTGTTATTATCATGTTTTCGGGATGGGTGGTTTTATGGACGATCTTGTATATCTTTGGTCAGAGTTAACGCATTGATCAACGTTGAAGCTGAGACCATGGAAAGTGGCGAAAAAGAAAAAATAACAGTGTTATGTTTGCATGATTTCTTGTATTTTTCAAAGAGATAAATTATATTGTTGTGTATATTGAGTGGATATATGTTGCAAACAAAGCAAAAATTGGTCATTTTGAAGGATGATACCGAGGTTTATTATAATACCTTAAGAATGCTGAACTACTTCCATTGCTGTCACCGAAATACAATTTCAAATCAAGAAAATAAAAAAGCTGCCTGAAACAATGCCATGGGGAAGCTTTGTACTCTGCTTTACAGTTTCCAACAGCAAAAAAAAAAAAAACACGGATATGTCGGTCAGGCTTGTTTAGTGCCAAAATAAGAACTTTATCACTTATGATTATTTCTCTGAAATAAAAAAGAAAAGTCAATTCATCCTCTGCAGAAGCCAGCGCCGCCCAGCAGACTCCAGATCAATAATGGAGAGTATACAGCACATCCACTACATTAACCTTGCAGGTGTCTCGCCATATCCCCTCGCCTCTGCTGGAGAAAAGATTCTGCTGTGCACGGCTGCTCATTGAATCAATGATAAGCAAACATGAGCGAACGAGCGTTTCGGAGAAGCCTGTGGGTGGACTGGTGTTCGGCAGTGAAAGAGAGGTACTTAGAGAGGGGATGGTCCATCGTGTTCTGGTCTCTGGAGGATGTCGTTTTCTATTTTAGCCGACTGAATGAAGAGGCCTGCATTGATTATTTAAGGCCGAGAAGCAACGACGGCATGTCTTGAGCCAAACTACAACACCAAGCTAATCGCGTATGAACTCCTGCCAGAGCTTCTTTAGCTCATTCTGTTCTTTGAGCACTATATATACACCAATATAAAGAGTTACTCAGTCATGCGGTATTTTATTGATTGAGTGTAAGACGCTGAAGAAAAAGAGGAAAGAGAAATGTTTGATTGCTTTCCGCAAGTGGAAACCAAAGCTTTTCCATGGCAGCTCACAAAACGGCTCCAGCTGTGAGCTTTAAAATAGTTTGATATTGGATATTGTAAGAAGCTGGATTATCGGTTGCCAGATTTGACAGAATTGTAAATGAATTTCAGCCATTTTAAAGAGCCTCATCAACAGTTTTCTTCAGATCTGCTGTAGTGTATTTGCCTCTCTTTATATCTATGGAATGGATCTCAAGAAGGACAACATTTCTTTGATGTGAACGGGGAAGGAAAAAATCCTCTGAAAGCGTTTACTTACATTTATTTTGCTGGTAATTATATTCTACATCTTCTCCACCATGGGTTCTGTACAAAAGATCTATTTCTATATTTGCAATAAATTTGTAATAAAAAAGCTTTCGTGCTGTTTTATTCACACAAAAGGCTGTTTGCCAGATATCCTTAAAAAAATACACTGGTATTCTGTAACTCCCGTCTCTGTGGTTTTGGTTTGGCCAGAGCTGTGAATGTTGCTAAAGAAAGCTGGTAAGTGACTCTTTTGCTCAGTTTAAAATCATTTCTTGAGTCAATATAAAATCGGTGAGAACCGTCATACATGCGGAGCATCTTGGAAAAAGAAGCTAAACTTTTGCTTTGGCATAAATGTTACTTCATTCCACAGCTTATTCTGGCCAAAGCTGCCCACGTGAACAGGAGAAACTGAAACTTTTTAATGATTTAAGGGCTGCTTAATATATCTGTCAATCTAGCTGTCCTGCATTTATAAATTCACGTTTACTGTCTTCAGTTGACAGCAACAAATCTCTAAATAAGCTAGAGTTAGCCTTGACGACTCTTTCTTTTCTTTAAGTATTAATTTCTCTAATGTTTTGGGCGATAAGTTCCATTTTTCTTTTAAAGCATTACAGTCAAACACCATAAAACTTTAATTTCCAGTAGTTTGTGATTCATGGGTGTTTTCCATTCATTTATGCTTTTAATTTCCACTTCATCTTATAATTAACAATATATATATATATATATATATATATATATATATATATATATATATATATATATATATATTTTTTTTTTTTTATATATATATGATATGGTGTTTCAAACTACTAAAATGTCAATAAATGTCTGTCAGTGTTAAATCTAAATCATCAAAAGTTGTTGAAGCAGAGATAAAGGTTTAAAATGAAGTTAACAGAAGCAAACGGAAAACAACCATAAAACGCAAAATACTGACTGATGATGCATAACAGATGAAAGAGAATGTTCGAGCAGATCCAACTTAAGAATATAAAAATATGCAAAGTTTCTGGTTACCATCTGGATATATACCAGGTTAAACATGCTTTTCCATAACGGTATCATTATTTGATGAATATCTGCTATAGTGATCAATACACACTGTTTTATTTCCTGGAGGACCAATAAAGTTTCTGTGTCTTTTTAGTTGGAATTTATTATTAGAAAGTTTGTGAACTTGTTTGATCAAACCATATGAAATTCCATTTATAAAACATTTATTATTACTGCATATTACTGCAGCACTGCATCTGTGTGTTTGCTCCAGTTCAATGCATGTGTTTCAGCAAAATTAACTGTTTATTACTTATTTATGCATGCAAGTATGCGTTATGTTGCATCATCGTCCTTTAATTTTGAGACCCTGTTTAAAAAAGGAGATATGCTGATAAATATCAAATTTATCACCTGTGTGTATGTGTATATACAAATACACAGTCCATTTTAAGGCTGAGGGCCTATAACTAAAGTCTGAAGGCATAGGAACATATTATTTTGTCTTTTAATGTGATTATTGGGGACTATTTTTCCTACTAAAAAGATGACATTTAAAATATATAATAGAATATATTTATATATATTACCTTTAATATATGTGTTGTTTGATAACAGTTTTATTAAAGCAATAAGCCCAGTAAAGCCATGATGATTAGGTGTATGATACACAACTTCTTAGGGCTTATTGCTTTAATAAGCATAAACGGTTCTTTTATGACTTAATGCCTTTTCACCATGATGTTACCTCTATTGTGGACATACAGATCCAGATCATACAGGTACAGTACACTGTGAAGAAAATTAATAAAAATAAAAATCTTGCTGCCTTTTGTTTTGTTGTTGTTGAATCAAATGAACTTTTCTAGTCATCTCAGCGTCCTTCAATAAAAATGACTGAAATATTAAGTTAAACATTCTAGTGTAAAAAAAAATGGTTGAACCATATAGAAATCTGCGACATGGAAATATATTCAATAGTATATGCAACATATATTTAGAAATACTGCAAATATGGCCTCTTGAAATAATATTTTTTTTCAATCATTGTAATTACAAACATGTACATATATGTTCAAATACATTACATATATGGTCAAATATGAACACACATATACAAAGTATATTTCATGTTATTTAGAAATATATTTACCAGGACGAATCATAAGTGTTTAATACTTATTATATGTAAATGCCCATTTTGGCAATACATATATCCTCTTTCCTAATGTGGGAACAAAACCATTAAAAGGAGAGCATTCCTAAAATATACACAAGGCCATAAGAAGAAGCAGAGCAGAGAGCATTCGATCAATGAATAAAAAATAATAAAAGCTTTGCAATCTTTTCTTGCCGTTTCCTCTGCAAACACAGAGCTGGTGAGAGGCTTAAAATCTATGAGTGTGTCTGGACTAATAGAAAGCACATGAATCTTATTAATGGATTCACTTCCTTTTCTTAGTAATAAATGGCTTATTTATCTTTCCACTCAGTTGTCCTCAGTCATTGTTTATTCTTTTAATTTTGTCTTTTGTTTTCTTTCGGTATTGCTTTCTTTGAACATTTTCCTCTGGATCTTTTGATTACATAAGCCTGCACAAAGGACTCCATCTATTTCCCAGCTTGTACAGAAGAAGCCTGTATGTTAAAGTGAGTTTTGATTCTTCTTTCAAAACCTCGAGCAACAGACAAAGTTTAGAGAAAAAACGGAAAATGAACAAATGCACCTCGTTTGAGGAGAAGAAAGCAACAGGCAGGCCTTAGTGTCAAGGTCTTCCCTTATTCCTTCAAACACACATAAAGTCATCAACACGCAAAGCCCGCTACATTATGAAGCAATTAAAACTGTTGTGTGGGGGTGTATGATTGATGAGTGGGTGATTCAGCGGGATGGATCTGAATGTCCCGAGCAGGATAAATCATTCATGTCTGTAGGAGAAGAAGCAGAGTTTCAGTCGTGCTGCTAATGAAGACTTGAAATGTGCAAAGTTCCCTCCTCAAAGCAGAAGTTTCAAGATGAAGTGAATTTAGAAACTATGAGGGGACAAAGGGCCAAAGGACCCCTGTAGATAAAAGAGCCTTTTGATTTGTGGCAGTTTAAAACTTTTATTACATAGCAGATTTATATAGCCTGTGAGAATCTTGGAAAGTTTTAAATCTACACTTGCACTAAAATATATCTTAAACTTAATACCGTTAAGTTGGACAATAAGTTGCATGACGTTTTTTTTGGTCAAAAAAGACCCTCAGATCATTATTGGATTGGTGGAAATAAAAGATGCAGATTGTCCTAACTAACAGCAATAAGCTGTTTTCAATAATTGGACAGAAATTGATTAGATGTAATGGATGTGCAAAGTGGCCTCATATTAACCACTACAATCACAATAGTGATTCATTTGCCTTACGAAACTGCTACAAAGTTATTAAATAGACTCTGTGTCAACCATTTGCTGAAGGGGTTATTTTGAATGTAAAAAAATAAATATTTATTATTTTAAATGGTTATTTTTATATGTTATGTTATTCTAAAGATCTCCTTCAATAGATTTACAAGCATTCAAGGTCTGAAACCACTTGAATCTTTTCATGAAATACATGTCACATCCCCTCATTTCTCTTAGAGTCTCAAATGATTTAGTCAAAGATTTAGTCTCTCTTTTCTGAGAGGCTACTCTGCTCTGATTGTTCAGATGGCCCATCTTTTTTGATTGGTCTACTGCTTACAGTGCATGCCAGAAACCAAACAGCCATTACCAAATCTGAATCTCTATTGCAGTTATGACTTGAGAAGGTTGTTTCTCAGTGATAAGGTTTTACTTAGTTTACAACATCTTGTAGCTCTTGTAGCATCTTGTGTCATTTCTACATCAGCATTAATGAATTAAGGAATGAATGCATGCAATTACAGTAGTGCATTTTAACAATTTGTCATACATCTAAAGCACTTTACAGTCATATAAAGGGGTCTCTCATATGGTTGGTCGATTAATTAAATTGCAAACACAATTGAGCAAAGATGTGATTGTCATGCTTACAGGAAAACACACTGTGATCTCACGGAAACACTGAATGACCAAGAAGAAACACACTACTCTGAGTTATAAACTTAACTTCATCTGAATGGATGTGCTGGAGATTTACTAGAACTGGCTTTACTGACAAAATGTGCATAAAAATGGTCTTGGATTAATCGCCCAGCCCTAGGCTCTCCTCAGCACCACCAGTGTGTTTGTGATGACAGCAAAAATAATGTAAAAGTGTCAATTTGCCACAACATTAAGATCTGCACATAATTGCATCAGAATTCTTTAATGACCAACTTTTTTTTTCTCAACATGATGAAAACCAACAATAGAATTATTGTGTCAGACGTCAAATGAAGCCCAAGGGCTGGCATTTTGTAGATGTATTATGTAGATGTGGAGATCCATTTTGGAAGTGAAGTTCAGCATTCCCAGCCTTGGACAACACCCACACACTCTCTCATTCTCACACACAATTCATTCACTATAGCCAATTTAGTTTACCCATTTCACCTGTAACACGTTTTTGAACTGTGGGGGAAACTGGAGCAGCCAGAGGAAACCCAAGCAGACACTCTACACAAACTCCACACAGAAATGCCACCTGGCCCAGCCAGTACTTGAACCAGCGATCTTCTTGCTGTGAGGTGACAGTGCTAACCACAGAGCCACCATGCAGCCTTTTTTTTTTAACCAAGCTGTCTGTTATTCGCCTGAATGAATATGAACAAGAGAAGCAAGACATTAACAAATTGCTTTACATCATGGCACCACAGGCCCCGCCCACAGTCGTTTAGTCTCTGACACCTGTGGAATCAAGCAAACACATCCAGCATGCTGTCAACAAACAGTTCAATTGTCTCTGCAGACGTCAGAAACAAGATGATTGTTATAGCACCCTAGGTTTACATCAGAGGATTATTTGTTTGTCTGAGGAATATATGTTGCATTTGACTGCAGATTGTTTCATAATAGAGGCCCATTGCAATGGAAAGCTCTCAAAGACCCTGAAAGAGGATGAAGCCAACTATACCGGACCAGACAGCAGCTGCACTGCAAACTGTAAGTAAACTATTAATAGTTTTATAATGTTTTCTAAACACTTATGTACAGTAGCAAGTTGATACTTTTATGCTGCGATGTTAGCCAGAAGACCCCTTAAAAAAATTGTTTTTCTGGATTTATGATTTATACTTACAATCGGGTAAAATATAAAAGTTGATATATGGTTGATATATGGCATATATAATGTTTTAACCTCAAAGTTCAGAAACTATTTTTGGTAGAATAATCTTGATTTTCAGTCACAATAAAAAACATTTTTCTTTATTCTAGTCATTTTTGGAGAACAAAATACTCTAAGTGACAATATTTTAACAAAGTATTTTTATGAAGCATCCTTAGTCGATAGAGTAAACACAAACAATGGGAATAAACTGTGGTATACTGTATAGTTGGATATTTATTGTTGCTTAAAATAATAAATTTTTGTCATGTTTTGGGCTGTACTAATTGATCAGACTGTAAAAAATATATATTT
>CAIGQW010000272.1:10956853-10991683 GCA_903798125.1 Danio choprae
TCTCTCTCTCTCTCTCTCTCTCTCTCTCTCTCTCTCTCTCTCTCTCAGGTAACTTAATCTTACATATAAGCTGGGTACAGTTATTATCATACATTTTTATAATTTCATGTTTTATCATTTTATACAGTTATTTTGTAACTAATTCAGTTGTAATCATAGACAATTATTGTCATTAAATCATTTCATTTTCAAGTATTTGTGAATTACTTTTGATTTAACAACAACACTTAATTGCTCCATATTGCAATACAATACAATCACATAACAGCAACGCTCTCCCACATTTTTAGCTATTATAACTGCCCTTATTTCCGTTTGGTATAAGATTGCAGAAGGATGGTTTGACTAGAAACAGTTTTTTTCCCATTACACTGATAACTTTTTAGTCATTCGGTAAAACTACTGTTCGAACCGCTGTAGTTAAAAACCCATTCTTACAATAGTCAACCACCCTGAAAATCATTCATTCACCGACTGCACATAATAACAACTGCAAGTGCTCAAACTAATTCCTTAGTTCTGCTAAACTCATTCGTCTCCCGCTCTTCATTTGATTTATATTAGTTCCACACAGTTTGGATCCACTATGGCCGCCCAGAGCTAAGACTGCAATTACACAATTATGGAGGGAGTCTTTCTCAAAATCTTATAATGTGAGTTAAAACAGATAGAGAAGCAGCCGTGAGCTCCCTTGATCCTGCTAATGAGAAGATGATTTTATAGTGAAGTCTGTGTTTGTCATGACAGGAGGTTCCTGAGTATTATTATCTCTAATTATCTATTACTATAATTACAAGCCAACCTACAGCATGACACATATAAAAAAGTTTGTCCAGTAGAAGGTCATCATATTAACCGTGGCCGTCTCCAGTTTCACATCTTCATCATTTGGTGACTCAACTAGTGTAATAACTGGAAGAATAAAGTGCCAGCCAACTTGCCAACCCGTGGAGTATTACTTTAAAATTTTGTGTTGTGTGTACTTTGTCTTAAGGTCGTTGCTTACTGAATACATTTTTGCATGCGTTATTTTTTCATATTCAAATCCAAAAAATTCGTCACGCACACAAACCTTGCACACAGAGTCTGATGCGTATTAATGAATCTATTGTAAAATAATTAGCAAAACAATAGAAAATGGAGTCTTCAAGTAGTGAAGATGATTTTGTTGTCTTCTCCCTACTTAACAAAAGAAAAAGAAAGAGGAAATATTGGGTACCATCCTTGGAATGCGGAGAGAGGAAGGAGAGTTCTACTTCCTTATCAAAGAGCTATTATCCCAACCAATTCAGTGTTTACTTCCGGATGTTCGATGCTATTGTGATACTTTGCTAGCCATACTGGAACCACATATTAAAAAGAATACCACCAATTTATATAAAGGGATAATAAAGGGACTAAGCCGAAAAGAAAATGAATGAAATTAGTTTGTCCGACACTATTTTGGATTTTACCTTTCGTTTGTATGGCAGCCCTGAATTGTCAAAACACCTCTCAACACCTCTCACAATGTGAGGTCGAAATCATTTTTAATGTGCAAAAATCACAGATGAAATTTTCAGATTCAGCGTGCAATAACCTTTATTCATTTAATCAAGTTTTTACTGACACAGGAAATTTCGCAAAGTGCATACCCTGAGTGTTAACATATTGACACAGCTAGATATTTAGCCACTTTTTGATTTTTAGTTTTCAAAGATTTCGCTCTGCATGTAAATGCATCGACCTGCTTTCTGATGTTGCATAACTAATGTAATGGGTTCTCACATTAAATCACATTTTAATATAAAAAATAGAAACACCCTTAAATGAATGGCACTGATGTAAGCTACATTTTTAAGTTGCAAAGTAAGGTGGAATAATATTCACAAGTGTTACGCTCACTACTCACCACTCTTGGGTACTTTTAAAAGGGCTACTTTTTACTCGCACTTTAATAGTATTTAGAACAGATCATTTTACTTGCATCATATATTTTTGGCAAGTAATGATTCTTTTACTTGAGTATGATTTTCCAGTACTCGTTCCACCACTGGCAGAACATTATAAGTAAATGCACAAAACTTAATATTTGTACATACTTTTATGACTAAATATGACTTTGACATATTCTGATATTACCTGTGTGACTTACTATATTGAGCAATCTTATGTTTGGTAGCAGATTATTAAAAACATTTCAACAACAAGCCATAAAGGCGCGAAGTGAAAAACAAGATCTTTTCTGCTAAGTAAATAATATAACATGATATAACAAGTTTTTAATCTGAGTGCATATACAGGGCATTAGGGTTGCACTTTATTTTACAGTATGTGTTCTTAAAATGTACAATATCTACAGTGTGTACTTACCTAAGAAAGTATTGGTTATACAAGATAACTAAATGGGTTAATTTATAAATTCAGGGGTAGGTTTAGGGAGAGAGAGAGTTTAGAGTTTATAGCCTTATCAGCTTGAATGGTTATTCCATGACAAAAACAGATCAAATGGTTTCTAAATAACAAATATCTATAATACATAGTTTATACCAATAAAAAGACATCAACAACAATAAATAATACATTAAATAGATTGAAAATCTAAACTTTTGAAGATGTACTTAAACATTCTGCATTTTTGAAGGTTTCACATTTAAAAATAACTCCTTCGAAGTCTCTCAAGCAAAAAAACTCTTCTTTAAATAAATGTCCTTGAGTGACTGTGTTCAGTACAGCATTTTGTATAAATAACCTCATCAAGTCTAGAGTTCAAATTATAATTAGATTTTCTTGGGGCAGATTTCAAGAAGTTTATTATTTGGTATAGAGAGTATGCTTCTTCCCTAGTTTTGTAAGTAAGGACCATGATAAGTGCAAATTATGTACATGAGAAAACAGGACCATAACATACCAGAAGTACTACAGTACATTGCTTTATAGTAAAAGTGTAACTGATTTATTTATTTAGCTTATTCGTTTCTGTGATTCATCTAAACTATAAAAAAATAATTGCAACATTTTCCTTGTAGTTAGCAAGTATAACACATTGTTTCACATAGTTTGTAAATATATTTTAATTTCCAGGTTCTTTATTCCTGACTTTGTAATTATTCAGACTGCATAGTTACACTGTTAGTAAATTCATTTTACTGATGCTGTAAACTACAGGCATTACAGCACAATTAAACACTCTAGAGGTGCAATGATCAAATTTGATCAAATAATGTTTTTTTGTTTTTTTTAATAAAGGGATACGTAGAGACACTTACAAGCAAAGGTAAATATTACTGGTTCAAACTCTGTTAGCTTGCAGTGGTTCACATTGGTGGAAGCTTCTGTACAGCATTCTTCGTAATTACATTTCTCTGCACAAATTATGCTAATAACTGTGATTGTTTTAAAAATATTAGTTGAATTAATGTGAACCGATGTGTTCATCAAAAGCATACAGAACCTCCGCGCTTACAACATATTTGTATCTTGTGTTGTCTTATGTTGTATGTTGATCTTAAAAATTGATCATTAATTATGAAATATATAGAGTTTTTACTCACAGAACTGATGCAGACTGTTGCACTCTATTGCTGGCTACTCTTTCAAACTGATGAGGAAGATAAAATATGCACCTTTACAGCAATCTTTTGCAATATAAACACCATAAAGTAAACACTGTCATAATTCATCTGAAGTCAATCATAAGCAATCACTTGTGTAAATGTGCAATATGAGCCTAATTTATTGTGAACTCCTTGTTTTTTTACTTTGAAATGTACATAGCTCACATCTATTTGATGAAACAGCCTATTGAAGTTTAATAACATCATTAGGCTATTTTGCAATTGCTGTTTTTACATACCCCTATTTTAAAAGACTTTTTATGACTTTAATGTCCACAGAGCATTTATTTTTAGTCTCTAATGTGAGTAAAAGGCTCACACGGTGGAGCACTGGTGGATTTTTGCTGTTTGAGGAGAGGTTAGTTGAGAGCAACCAGCAAGAGATGATATTAAATATGTTTAAAGTTTAAATATGACCCTATGCCCTATTTCCCAGATACCCTCCATCTTCCACTCCTCGGTCTTCCCCCAGGCCTCACGTTAGAGAGACATTAATGTTTCAGTGTTAACTAACCTGTTAGAATAGCCGTGTAAATATTTCATTTTTTCAGTTCACTTCAGTCTGTCGAAGTACAACGATGGAAAAGAGGAGGAGTGCTCTACTCTCTGACTGTAACGTGTAAAAAATATTCTCTTTCTGTTTCTCATTCAAACACACAGGCATTTACACATTGGTTGTAAAGCCACAGCACCTCATACCAAGGCTGGACATAACAAAATGGCCTTAAGCGCTGTTACCTATTTTAGACTGAATAGTAAATCAGGACAGAAAACACTGTATATTTTCATGTCCATTCTAATATCTTATACTTCACCACCCAGTACCAAAGAGGTAATTTTTCATTTATTTTTTTGAGGTAGCAAATTAGCATCAGAATGATTTTTTAAGGATGCGACCCATGAAGGAATTTTTCTGATGAATCACAAGAATAAATTACATTTTGATGTGCAGTAAAACCGCTGATCGCTGGTTCGAGCCTCGGCTGGATCAGTTGGCTTTTCTGTGTGGAGTTTGCATGTTCTCCCTGTGTTGGCGTGGGTTTCCTCCGGGTGCTCCGGTTTCCCCCACAAGTCCAAAAGACATGCGGTATAGGTGAATTGGGTAAGCTAAATTGTCCGTAGTGTATGAGTGAGAATGGGTGTGTATGGATGTTTCCCAGAGATGGGTTGCAGCTGGAAGGGCATCCGCTGCGTAAAACATATGCAGGATAAGTTGGCGGTTCATTCCGCTGTGGCGACCCCAGATTAATAAAGGGACTAAGCCAAAATAAAAATGAATGAATGAATGTGCAGTAAAACAGGAAACTGATATTTTAAATTTGAATGATGTTTTTATGTTGTATTTTAGCTCAGACTTCCACAAAAAAGGCCTCTTTTAATAATGTTCTAATCAATGTTAAAAAAAAAACTGGATATTATTCTTTATAAAGTGTTTGACATTTTTGAAAAAAATGTACCAGCTTTTACTAGAAAAGTACATTTAGTAGATTGATTGACACTGACAATGCTGAGCATATTATCATAAAATAAACCATTTAACCCTTATTTGGCATTATAACTTTGGCTGACGTTGACCCTTTTTCCATAGGGTATCATTAAAACACAAACTCAAACATTTGTTAAGAGTGGTGTCAGGAACACAATTTAGCCAAATGAATTGGTCATAAAGGTCTAGTAGAAGTTTTAATGGACATCAGGTCAAAACCCAATTGCACTGCAAAAAATGTATATACCAACATGAAATTAAAAATTAAATAATACAAATTGTTGGTCTTTACTTAAAGTCTTTCTAAATTTTACAAACTTGGAAAATTATAACTTCAGAATCAAACAAACAGTTATTCAGGTGTAATTGGTAATAAGGGATTCATAAAGATACAGAAAAAAATCAGTCCAAGGCACTCGAAAAGTAGGTGAAAAGGTTAAAAAACCTTTATTGACATCAAACTTTTTTATTTTTTCAACAATTTTTCAAGTGCCTTGGATTTTTTAAAATGATAACAGTTATATTTAATTTTGAGGTTTTTGTTTAACAGACTGTACATTATGTAAGAAAAAAAGAGGACGATGTAGAAATCTCAATGAAGATGTTTATTCAGCATAGCAGTCTCAAAATACACCGCAGTACCTTGGGTTCACTGGAGTCAGAATGCACCCCGAACATACTTAAACTCAAACCGTTATACTGTTTTAGATGTTGCCTTTAGACTTGCCTTTAGATGTTATTGAAGTTGCTCCTTGGCTGTTGACCCAGCTGTCCTCTCTATCTCTCTATGTTAATCCAGTTTTAACACATTGATGAGATGGTTCTCTGTGCCACACACCTATCCCCATTCTACAATTGTTACCATTTGGTCGAGATGTAGTCACCTCAAACAATGCAGAGACAACAAACTGTTGACTTCTCTTTTCTCTCATAAGTCAGCCCTTTTGGGAAATGAGCATCAATTCACCATTTAGAGTGGAAGTTGGGCCGAGGCAGACTCATTTCTTACAATTATTAGAATCGACTGTCCATTAAAATGGTCCGACATATAATTCTGATTTGAAGCTTGCAATTTTACAATCAATTTTCAACTTTAATTAGTAAATGCAGTCCTTTTACAATCCAACATAACATCAATGTGAAATATATGTGAATAAAACCTTTGGTTATGTTACTTCTGTGTTTGGAACAGAGTGATGCCTTGCTTCTCATCAGTATAGAGGATATTTTACAAAAAGAAACAAGACTTACCGCCATTTGATTGGATAACAAAAGTCATTGAATAACAATATCATGGACAGCAGGCTTTAAATTAGATGAAATGCTCTGGAAAGAGTTAAAGGATTAAGAGATTAAGAAATAGACTTTGATTATATAATTATTGAGAAATCTTCTGTTTTGTGAGGTTAAATGAGATTTGTACATTGTTCACATTCACATTTTTAGATAAAAATAAGAGAATCAGCCACTATAAACAAAAAAAGAACTAGCCCTGCAGACGCCTGCTGTCTCTCTAGCAAAGGCATACTTATATTTCTGTATCATTCACTCAGAAAAAGTGAGTTTCAGAAGGAGCCTGTTTTCTCCACAGCCAGACTTGTGTGCAGATTCAATTCAATTCATCTTTATTTCTATAGCGCTTTTACAATGTAGACTGTGTCAAAGCAGCTTAACACAGGAGAAATGAATTGAAACGGTGTCAGTCCAGATTTCAGAGTTTAAGTTCAGTTTAGTTAAGTTCAGTGTAAATTTTCACAGCTGAAAGTCCAAACACTGAAGAGCAAATCCATCGATGCACAGCTCCACAAGTCCCGAAGCATGCAAGCCAGTGGCGACAGCAGCGAGTAACGAACTTCACCAATTGACGAAAGTGAAGGAAAAAAACCTAGAGAGAAACCAGGCTCAGTTGGGCACGACCATTTATCCTATGGCAAAACTTCTTGTGCAGAGCTGCAGTCTAAGCGCCAGAGGCTGGAGAAAGCTGGACGTCCATCGTGGGGAAGCTGCAGGTGGGAGAGGTCACCGGCTGGTGTACAGGCTTGCCCTTCAGGATTAATGCGAAGACTCTTCTGTCACTGGGGCCTTATAGGAATCAGTCTCATGCTCTCCATTCCTCAATGACCACCACAGCAGCTGCTCAGGATACGGCCTGGTCCAGGATTATGGAAACCTCGGGAATAATAAAAACAGACTAACATAAGCGCAGATGCAGTTCAAATTATAATGTCTTTTGGGAAGTGTTCCCGGCTCCGGTTGCTCTAAATAATGCAGACTAACAATCCTTTAGAGGATTTGGATTTCAAAAGCATTTGTGTTTTATGTGTTTGCTAATGCAAAGAGATGTGTCTTTAATCTAGTTTTAAACTGACAGAGTGTGTCTGCTTCCCGAACTGTGCTAGGAAGGCTGTTTCAAAGTTTAGGTGCCAGATATGAGAAAGTTCTACCACCTACAGTTAATTTTAATATTCTGGGAATAATCAGTTGTCCAGAATTAATTGAGCGTAGTGGACATGATGGGCTATAATACACCAGGAGCTCCCTCAAATACTGGGGAGCTAAGCCGTTCAGGGCTTTGTAGGTAGTCATTAAAATGTAAAAATGTATACGATATTTAATAGGAAGCCAATGCAATGATGAAAGAACTGGAGTAATATAATCATATTTCTTTGTTCTAGAAAGCACTCTAGCAGCTGCATTTTGAACTAGCTGAAGATTGTGAATTAGGCCAACAGGGTAACTGCCTAGTAACGCATTAAAATGGTCTAACCGAGAAGTCATAAAAGCATGAATAAGCTTTTCCACATAAGACATTGATAGCATATGTCGAAGTCTGGCAACATTTTTAAGATGAAAAAATGCAGTTTTACAGGTGCTTGAAATCTGGCCTTCAAATGACAGGTTGCTATCAAAAATCACCCCCAAATTTTTGACTGAAGATGAGGACTGAACTAAGAATCCATCAAGATCCCCAGGAGAAAACAGAGGATGATGAAAATTAGTTGATATCAAAACATGATTTGATTCAAAGAGATCAAACAGACCACTCACAAAGCTGCTTGATTCATTTGGGATCGAGGATCAAATGAAATCTCTGGGTTTTTCGCATTAAATTGGCCGTGCACATAAAGATGCTCTTGCTGGTGGTTCTAGTCTCTTTCTGAGTCTGTTTGAAGTGAAAACATGCTGAATGAATCCCTGCAACAATCAAACAAACAGGCTGTGGATTGTTGAATGAAACATGAAAACGGCCGCTGAAATCAACTTCTATGAGTCTACGTCAATCCACCTCAACGTGTGAAATCATAATCACTGGGATAAAAATTTACTTTTCAAACATTTCAATTTGCATTACATAAAAGAGCAAATGTAAAGGCGGCTTTAAAAATATCAACATTTATTTAAAGGCTATCACATAGTGTAGCGTGTGACGTTTTCAAGCACACCGGCTCTTTATCTGACAACCTGAACCACACTAATGTGTCACTCTTTATACTATCAAAGGTCACAAAGTGTTTAATGACAAAAATCAAAACTCAACAAGAGTATCAACAAGACAAACATTACTAAATCAAAACGCATAGAAAAAAAAACAAAATAAAAAAGATATGTGAAACAATGCAAAAAGTAAATGAACAAAAAAAGGCTATTCAAAATATACTAAACAATGAGAAATATATAATAACATAAATTTAGATAATCTTACCAAAAAAAATTTATTATTACTTAAAATATATATTTATAAAAATAGAGGAAAATCAAAATCTTACTTTAAACATCTGGAAGACAACGTGTCTAACATAAAAATACAAAAAGCCTCATGCTGTAAGAGCCATTTATTAATATCTCTCCTGTGACGTGGACACTGGTAGTGCAGCATTTTTAGCTCTGAGACGTTCAGTGTCTATATAGATACTGAGGAAACCCAAATAGTTTGTATGGTTAAGCAGGCATTTGAGAGTAATGTGCAAGCTTTTGTGCATTTTATTACATTAAACTGACTTAAAATGTCAAGTTAAATATTTTAAAACTTAAAAAAATCTAGAAGTTTTAGTAAAAAAAAAAAAAAAAAAAAGGAATGTTGCCATGGCTTATACAAGGCTTAACTTGATGTTTTAAATTGAAATGACTAGTAAAGGTTATTTGAGTCAACCTAAAAAAATGCAACAACATTTTTTTTTGCAGTGTTGGAAATCAAACACTGATTTACTAATTGCATTATGAAAGCACATTACTCTCAATGGACTTCAAAAAGAACCTGCATGGATCATTTTGAAGGTTTACATGTTGTCAAGGATATAAGAGACTCTCAGAATAACCCTAGTATGCAATTTAAACTAATTAGATCTAACATAATTATAACTCATAATTATAACCAAAGGGTATCATTAATTTGATGACACATCATTTCATTTTGAGCCCAACCAATTACATCCACAGATATTTATAATTCTGAAAATCACTCATTTTCAAAGTAAAGGGTTCAGTGGAAAAACCAAAAGAAAAGATAAACAGTGGTGTATGGTCTTGGCTGTTGGTTTTCAGCTCATGTTGGCGTTCATTAGAGTGAGCGGTAAAGAAGAGGAGGTTATTTACACCTCACCTGGATGCTGAAGGCAGAGTTCAGCTCTAGAGCTGTCAGTTCTCCTGAGTAAACACAACTCAGAGTGTTCATACAGACACACTGGAGACTAGAAGAGCAAATATAAGTGGGAGAAGATTTACCGGACATGTTTCGAATGAGTTACAATTGAGGTGAAAAGACATTGTGTTGGAAGAAGCTTTGTTGTGTGCAGGCAAACATTAAACAACAAAAGACTGTGGCAAACACAAAGAGAGGAGAGAGTACAAATATAAGTTAGATAACAGATATTGGTCATAATGGTCAGGTGTATACATACTCTTTTTAATTTTATATTTATCCAATAAAAAGTGTGTGCATTATTATTATTATTATTATTATTATTATTATTATTATTATCCAACATATATTATTTAGTTATTCATTGTACACTCCCATTCAAAAGTTTGGGGTCCAAAGCATTTATTTTTTCATGTTCTGACTGTAATATTTTATTGTAAAGAAAAGGTCAATTTAATTGATCAAAAATGCAGTAACAATATTCTTCAGCAGCCTAATTTTGAGAAACATCTGCACCATTGTCACGCTTAAGGTGCATCCCATACTATTCTATGGCGGTTTGTAGTATAAAGAGTGTAAGTAGTGCTGAAATATTAATTAATTATCATAGGGTATATAAATAAAGTATAATTAAATATTTATTAAGTATATAAAATACTTTACATCACACTGAAAGCACACTTTAAATAGACAAAAGTTGCACTTATTCAAAGGTTAAAAATAAGTGTGGAATATTGGACACTACACACACTCAATGATCACAGCTTTGCTCACGTTCCAGAAGGGGCGGAGCTATTGGGTACTGACCTTGGACTACTTTAGTAATTTTGGATTATGCAAGCAAAATTCTCCTAGTTGAGTGATTATGCCACCTCCTGATGGTGAACTGAGTATAACACTGTTATACTCATAGCAGGTACTGTTTGGTAGTTTGGTCATGTATTAACTAATTTGGCAACGGTCAAACATCATCTGTTCCATTTTGGACGACACTAAATTCATATACTATGATGTTGAGTGTAACGCCGTGGTGGCGGATGGTGACAGAACGAGACGGAGAAGGAGATACATTAACAAAACGGGTTTATTGAACACTTACGGGGAACAGATACTGGATACGGGAAGACAGGACGAGACAACCACACGACTCAGACGAACCAAACGAACCAAAATACCGGACAACAATGGACACAGACAAAAGGGTATAAATGTATGAAGGAATGATTAAGGTAATCACACACAAGGGATGAACACAGGTGGAACAGATTAACAATGACGGTGGCGGGAGAAAGACAAAGGCACGTGACAACAACAAACGATGACGCGGACGAACACTGACATTGAGTGTGTCAGTGCATAACAACATAATGCATAAGTGTACAGTATAGTGTGCCATTTGGGAAGCAGTGTCAGACTCTATTTCCCATAACTCTTTGCATTGATTACTCGGCCCCAGTTGTTGCACATTATCTGGACTATTTAAGACTTATGCTGTATACAAAATAAATTGCCCCCTTTGCCCTCATTCACAATTCCCTACATTAGTCTACTAATATAGTAACCCTTGAAGGAGTGAGTGAATTGGTCTTGTGTTTGTGCTTTGCTAGATGATAAATCCCTCAGACAGATTTTCTGACCAAACCTCTTGGTCAGACCCTGTAATAGTTATTTAACACTTAGCAAGCTGTCTATTAGTAATGAAACAAAGACTTTTAATTTTTGTCTTGTATACAAACGCTACTTTAATTAAATTATATTTTATTTTTGAACTACTCACCGATAGGATGATATGGAAATTCATCTGGCACGCAAACTCTGCATTTTCTTTCTGTTGAGTGTCCATGGTTGTAGACTCGTGTATACTGTTCATTATTTTGTTTTGTTTTTGTGACTGTTTTTGTTACTATTTGCTGCCTGCCCTGACCTTTGGCTGTTTTGTGGATTAATCTATTGGATTTCATTGGATGTTGTGTTTACCTGTGTTTAACCTTGCTGTTTTGAACATGCAAAAAAGTCTTCTGACCCTTCATTGAAGTCATCATTAGTTCCTCAAAGTGCCTGATATATAAGAGGTTTTACCTCTAATTTACTCCTAATTCATTCATTCATTTTCTTTTCGGCTTAGTCCCTTTATTATTCAGGGGTCGCCACAGCGGAATGAACCGCCAACTTATCCAGCATATGTTTTACGCAGCAGATGCCCTTCCAACTGCAACCCATCACTGGGAAACATCCATACACTCTCATTCTCTCATACACTACGGACAATTTAGCTTACCCAATTCACCTATAGTGCATGTCTTTGGACTTGTGGGGGAAACCGGAGCACCCGGAGGAAACCCACGCCAACAGGGGGAGAACATGCAAACTCCACACAGAAATGCCAACTGACCCAGCCGAGGCTCGAACCAGCGACCTTCTTGCTGTGAGGAGATCGTGCTACCCACTGTGCCACCATGAGGCCCTACTCCTAATTGTAATTTATTTAATTATTGTGGCACAAGCAATATATACACTATAAAAAATATATGTTAATTAACAGTTTCCGTATTTTGTGTTTTCTGTTTGTTTAAAGTTGTGAATTGCATTATGGAACCTTGATCTATGCTCTGTTAACTTTTGATGCTGAAAATTCAACTCTACAGTTTAACAAAGTGACTATTATTGAAATAATTTCACTGTTTTCACATTATTTTGTTGAAAAAAATATAACATATAAGAAATAATGTATAGAGAAATAAGTTTGTAAAATAACAGAAAATGTACTGGCAGTTTATTACAAGGAGTTTGTGCAACCAATCCAGACAATATATCACTTTAAACTATTAAAAATGTCCATAAAAGTCATTTTTTTCAAACTTTTTAAGATTAAAAGTTGTTGGAAGAAAGATCAAGGCGCCATAATGCAATTCAAAAGCAAAAATAAACGGGGGAAAATTAAAATAGAAACATGAATCACAAAATATGAAAACTGCTTTTATTTTTTTAATCCTTATATTTTTATAATAAACAGATTGAGGAATATTAGGACCGATGTCTAACTTTAAAATAAATAGAGGGTAGGGTAGTTAATGACCAATGTATGACCAAAGTACACTATACAGTAATTAAACAAGCAAAGAGTAGGTTATTATAATAAAATGAAGTTTTTGCACTGGAATGCAAAGCTAAAGTTAAATGCATATCATCTGAGAAATATGTGGCTTAATATTTAAAATGATTTAAAGCAATTTTAGGAAAGGTACACTGATCTAATCTTATAATTTATACCAGAATATGAAGCAACATCTCACCTCTTCCCTATCATCAGTTCATCATCAGTGGCATCCTCTCTTTCTGCTCCTCCTTTATGTATATCTCCAATGCAATATGGGGAGAAAAAAAGAGCAGAAAATTCCCTCAGAGTTTCTTTATAGCAGGGCAGCAAGCCAAAACCAATTACCATGTACACACAGACCATATGTGTACACAAACTCAACCAAACCGTGGTGTGCCATATAGATTACTAAACGCATGATGTTTTGACACTGAGACACAGTGTCAAATCCCTCCAAATGGTGTGACAGAAGAAAACAAGCTAAACATGCACAAATTTATTCAACCGCCCTCAGGAACAAGCACAAACTAAACAAATGGTTTTAGATTCAATAATCATCCTGACAATTTAACATCCATCTATCTGTACAGACTGGAGAGTGAGATGATGTAATGCCATATCTATCTTTTGAAGAAACAAGATAGTAAGAGTTCCTTAAGGCAGTGAGGGGTTAAAAAAAAACAAAAAAACAGAAGACATGATAAAAAAAGTGATTAAAGATGTGACCATAGATCATGACAGCAGAGTCTCTGTATGAGAAAAAAAAATGATGAAAGTATTTCATAGAGCTTTCCTACCATGTCACTTTCCCCCAGCCCCTATAACAACACTAAACTCAATTCATTATTCATAATTACTCTTAATTACATGTTCCAGAGAGAATCACAATATTACTTTACCATTCCCCCTGTCTCTTTATGCACTTCATTTTTTGCACTCACTAGCAAGGACAGGCAGAACACATCTGAAAGCCTCAAGATCTTGTGGGCGCCGTGATAAAAATTTTATTATCACTGCATGAAACACAAATGTGAGTGGACTATAGAGATGTAAACATTACTGCGAATTGTGTCAGAATGTGTTTAAGGCATGGGAAAGTTCTTGAGAGGTCAGATGATACATGATGCCAGTTACTGCAGATGACTAGTTTAGTATTTATGAAGGTTAAAAACATTATATAACAGTTAATTATCCTTCTACTCTGGTAGGTGGTGACATGTGCCTGTATGAGTGTTGACTAGATCAATTCATTCAAAATGCATTATTAACCAAACCATCTTTTTAATATTGTGTTTCACAATTTTGTGACTCAAAATTACACAACTGCATATTTGCAAGTTTTAATTAGGGCAAAGCAATATAACCCATGAAGCATTGTAAATGACACAATCAAATAAAAATAAATTGGCTAAATATAAAACTATTCATGCTAACCTTAATCTAAACATTAGTTTAGAATATGAACCGCGAGAACCGCTCAAAAGTGTGGCTACATTTTGTTAAGGACAGAGAGAAAGCTAAGTGTAACTATTGTAATAAACCAATATGTTGCAAGCAAGGTGTCACAACCAGCATGACCAAGCATGTGTGGTTGGTTCAAAGCACTGTGTTTGATTCATTGCGCATCCTGAGTGCCAATGCTCTACATTACTAGCTGGAATTAGTACAGCAACAACACCATAAAATGTTGCATGTGAGACACATTTTGCCTTAGACACCTAATGTTTGATTTTATTTTATTTTTTAAATACATTGGAATCAAAACTGGGAATCAATAAGAATCTAAATCGATAAGTGGAATCTGAATTGATCAAATTCAAATGATATTACCCTACCCTATATTTGAAACTGGCATACAATTACATATCCATGCACTCTAAAAAATGCTTGCAATGAGTTGTTGTAGAGTTGTTGTTGAGTTGTTGTAACCCAACGATGGGTCAAATAATGACAAACCCAACGTTGGGTTAATTTTGTTCTAATAAATTTAAATGACACTTTTAACCCAAGGTTTGGGTTTGTCCATATTGGACAATAATCCATATTATTTTAGAGTGTACACTTACACATCCCTAAAACACATACTTTTTCCCCACCCCAATGAAAAATAAAAATGGTAAAGCAAAAACTAAAATGAGGCATAATATATGTATGTTTATATCTATAGGCACACACTGACCCACAAAATACACCTCAATTAAGGATTTGATGCAAATTGAGTAATACGTAGTGTTCCTTTCAGTCACTGATGTGCGTACGCTGACAGAAGGACCTTGAAGCAAGAATGGCAAGGATGAGACTTGTCAGAGTACATTGCAATTGCCTTTCTCCTCATGAATTGTGAAAACAACTCATTCACTTTGTCTCTTGTTGATAGTTTTATTTGCTTCGTTAATAACTTGTTCATTTATTTTTCAGTGTTAATGTTAAATTACCATACCACTAAACAATGTTGGATGTAAAAATACTTCCAATCTTTGATCAGTAAACAATTGCAAAAATCCTCCCATTTATACTTAAATTGCATACACTTCCTGAGTAAACATAAACACTGTCTTGCTGCCTTTCTCATATATATAGTCCACATTTTCCTGAAATTTGTCATCAATAATTGTGCCATACTTGTTGTACCATTCTACCTTCATATTTCAAGTTCTTAAGCACACACACACACACACACACACACACACACACACACACACACACACACACACACACACACACGTGCACACTGTTGATTGGTGAAATTGTCTGTACAGTGTAAGGATGGCTAAATCTCTTCATAATATCAGATCCCAAAAACTGCTATGGAATTCGATGAGGCAATACCAGGAGAATTGTTGTGCAATAAAACAATAAACGTTCTAATCTGAGAAGAAGATCATGTAGGAAACTGTCCTGGTTATGTACGTAACCCACGTTTCCTGAATATGGAACAGAGACGTGTGTCTGTAAACAGACTACGGGAGATTGCTAGACGACCAATCACTCTGAAGAGAAAGAAAAAGGGCCAATGAATGCCAAATGAGTTGGCAGAGCTCGGCTTCGCAGGTGCCAGTGATTAGTCATTAGTGAACTATATCAGTTGGCGTCTGCGGAGCAAGCATCAGATTTTTGCCAGCTGAAGACTGAACACTAAACAGCTAAATGCCACAGCAGCTAAGCCCATCACGCTCCTGATGTGTGGTTTGGTAAGCAAGGCATGAGGGCACCAGCAACCTTCCAACATCCCCTAGGCCCTTAATTACCATTACATGGGAATATAGAATAACTTAATCAAGGGTCATAATGTGCTTTTACCTAGTAAATATAGACCAGGGATTTTAGAATACAACAGTACATTGGGAAAGCGTGCCAGTCCCCCAAGGGGGAGGACGATGTGAAGACTACCTGCTATCCAAGAGGGGAGATTTTATGGCAAAAAGAACATATGGACTAGCCATATGGGGGGAGTGCTATATATGATAAGCTGGTTATCGGGTAGGGAAGACACGGGTCTGCCTGAAAAGGGGAACACACCATGACTAAAATAAGCTGGCACTGAACCTCAGCATGTGGGTAGACCAAATGGGCACACCAGACATCACACTGAACCAGGCACCCGGCTCCTCCACTGAGTCGGATGCTGGGGGCCTCTGAGGGATTCTCTAGGGTTCGCCAGCAGGGAACTTACTAGCTTAATTTCCTCCCGACTGAATGAGGTTACCCAATAATTGGGAGGAAACCGGTTCCACTCGAAGATTATAAAATCTCGAGAATGTGTTAGGTGTCTCCCAACCCACAACTCTGCAGATATCTGTAAGAGAGACGCCGCGTGCTAACGCCCAGGAGGAGGCAACACTTCTAGTAGAGTGTGCTCTCACATTCTCATGGCTCACCCTGGCATTCATAAGCAAGGGCGATGGCATCAACTATCCAGTGGGCCAACCTCTGTTTTGATACGGCACTTCCCTTCTGCTGACCACCATAAACAGATAAAGAGCTGTTCACAAGATCTTAAGTTTTGCGCTCGTTCCACCTAAAGGCGCAAAGCGCGAACGGGACAAAGCAGTGACAAAGCTCCTTCACGTGCAGCGCTTGCAGGTTCACCACCTGGTCTCTAAATGGGGTGGTAGGAACCTTGGGCATGTAGCCAGGCACAAATCACTGACCGAAAATGCTTCCAAATCCCCGACTCTCTTGAACGATGCCAACACGATCAGCAGAGGACAGAATTCATGTACAGAATTTTTAAGGATACAGAATCAAGTGGCTCGAATGGATCTCTCTGCAGACCCGCCAAAACTACAGAGAGATCCCAAGAGGGCATGAGAGGGGGTTGGGATGGATTTAATCGCTGCGCGCCTCTGATGAATCAGATGATTAGATTATGCTTTCCGAGCATGTTGTCATTCACCGCATCATGATGAGCGGAGATGGCAGCCACGTAAACCTTCAGTGTGGAGGGTGACAGCCTATGCTCCAGCTTATCCTGAAAGAATAACACAACGCTAATCTGGCAAGTTCGGGGGTCTTCTCGTCGAGAAGCACACCACTCAGCGAATAGACTCCACTTCAGGGCATAGGCATGCCTCGTAGAATGATGGTGTTAACCACCACTGCCGGTAAGTCACCTAAGTCTTCCGAGCTCCGTCTATGGACCATACGTGGAGGTTCCAGAGATCTAAGCATGAGTGCCAGAGGGTGCCCCATTCATGGGAGAGGAGGTCCTCTCTCAGGGGAATGTGCCAGGGATGGGCCATCGCGAGGAGTGTGAGTTCGGAAACCCAGGTCCTGTTGGGCCAAAGAGGCGCAACAAACAAGACCTGCTCCTCGTCCTCCCTAACTTTGCACAGAGTTTGTGCAATTAGGCTCACTGGAGAAAACGCATATTTGCGCATACCTGGTGGCCAGTTATGCGCCAGCGCATCTGTGCCGAGGGGGGCCTCAGTCATGGAGTAAAACAACTGACAAAGGGCGTTTTCAGGAGAAGCACACAGGTCAATCTGGGCTTCCCCAAAGCGCTCCCATATCAGCTGGACTGAGCCAGGGTGGAGTCTCCATTCCCCTTGGGATGCTAGCTGCCGTGAGAGCGCATCGAGAGCGTAGACTTACCATACGGTTCATATATGCCACCTTTGCCATGCTGTCTGTCCTGACCAGCACATGTTTCTGCTGTAGAACCAGTAAAAAGCGGTGAAGAGCGAGAAACACTGCCAACAGCTCTAGGCAGTTGATGTGCCAACGTAACTAGAGTATGCCATGACCTCAGCTGCGCAACAGTCATGCCCTCGCAATGAGGACAAGAACTGTCCGTGAGTACTGCCTCAACCTTCTGGACACCTAGACATGTGATGTCATACTTGTGCCTGTCATCCAGGGCTAGGAAACCACCGCAGCCAGAAACGCCTGGCCAGAACGACATATTTAAAAAAACGCGCTGCTCTGCCATGTTGCTCTCTTAGGTTATCTGCTCTTTTAGAGAAAACTGCTCTTTTAAACATCAGTAAAACGTCCAGGAGACAGGAAAGGAGCCCAGTTTGACCGTCGCTGTCACGTCTTCACCTGCACTGGTGAGGAAACTTGTTTCTTGGAGAAATCAGGATGCAGATCAGGAGCTCTTCAGTCTCAGTGAGAGGTCTGAAGCAAAGAATCTGATGCTCGCTTCGCATACACCAACTGATATAGTTCACTAATGACTAATCACTGGCACCTGGGGAGCCCAGCTCTGCCAACTCATTTGGCATTCATTGGCCCTTTTCTTTCTCTTTAGAGTGATTGGTTGTTTAGCAATCTCCCGTAGCGTTTCCAGACGCACTTTGTAGTTCCCATGAAGGGGAACAGTTGTTCAACTGCCTCGATCATGCATCCTGAGCCCCTCTCTCTGCCCCCGACTTTACCTTCTCCACCAGAACAGTTCACTCACATTCCACACAGAATGTCCAAGTTTTTACTATGGTGCATCTTGTGGCTATTTATATATTCATGTTTGGTATCATTTTAAATGTCTGTTTGTGATTGGTTAAGTGGTCTCAATTTCATAGTAATATTTCATAATTTCACTTATATATGTTGATCTGGGTTTTGGTGCTGCACTCCAGAGAAAATGGTCTTCACATCAACTCATGACAAGACAAGGGTCTTTGTGAAGCTTTTATTGTCTTGAATTTATGATCGTTTGTTGTGATTTGAGTATTTAAGGGAAAGGTGCAAGCAGCCAGGACCCCCTGTTGCAAAGTGTGAGTCTCTGAGCTCTCCACCAAGACTTATATAACTTATATGCTGCAACGTACTTCTACACGGTCAAGTATTAATCTCTAACTCTTAGATGTCTTTGGGTAATTTATGTTGTACATTTCTGAATTGGCTTATTTTGTTTAATCATGTGAATTGGCATGGAAAATGTTTACTTGACAAATAAAAGGTTATAGTTCATATATTTTATGTTCTACTTAAACCATTTAAATCTAGTAGATTGTTTAGGCTGATGTTTCCGCAGCCTACGACTCAATGGATGGACCATAGGCACAGCATTAGAGACCTGTTGATTTCTTAACTAATTTATCAAGTTCACATCAAAAGTAACATTTCTGCAGTCAGACTTCAAGTGTTTAGATTGTCAACTCGTCCTTTGTTACTGTTCTTGCTGTTAGCCCTGCAAAAAGGATCATTAATTCATGATGCTTCAGTGAAATCCTATTTATTACTTTTCCTTTTTCATCCTTTTGTTCGAGATTGTATAAATTGCTCTTTTTGTGCTGCCGTAGGCAAACAGGTTTGTGCGGGAACTGCTAAATGTTTAGCTGTCAAGGCTAACAGAGAAGGGATGGCATGAATATTCCTGGCTCACATTATTGCAGTCTACACAGGACGCGCTTGTGTGTAGCATAAATCAAGCTACTCCCTGCGCTGTTGTTTCCTGTAATGAGAATAATAATACTGTCCCAACAGTAATCATCATATTGTTTTGAATTATTTAATGATCTATTTACTGTTTCACTGGGACAACAGAATATAAATATGTTTTGTGTGTGCATCAGGACGTTGTTGGTAAGCAGAGAATTACAATAAAACGCTTTGTATTTTAGGGTTAGTATTTATATTTGTGGTGAGTGATGATTAACATTTACTGCTGCTCATACCTAGAGTTTGTTCAGTGTATACTATTTACACGGGTTTCAAAACACTCAAAGTGCAGTATTCTGAAAACAATACTAAACTACATGTTTGAACTTCATTTTCATCTGCACACAAACTTAAAAAAATGAGGCATTTTCTTTTTCAGTATATTGTTGTCATGTAAAACGCACCCTGAATCTATAAAAATATTAAATGTATTAAATGATTGTCAGAAAAATAAAAATATGTAATTTATGATTTAAACTTGAGTTTAATTTGTCAAAATAGTTTATTATTTTAATTACCTGTTAACTGCCATTGCATGACAATATACTTCTACAACACAAATCTGATTATTATATTGAAATTTTCTGAATTTTATTCAGCTAAAGCAAATATTTTATGCATTTCTCCATATAAAGAATTATCTCATGTTTGGTTTTGTGTCAGTAACAGTATCTACATATTCTGGTAACTTGTGTGCCTGTGTGCCTATTAAAGGGGTCACAATTTCTGGTATATTTAATAGATAGTATAGTATAGTATAGTATAGTATAGTATAGTATAGTATAGTATAGTATAGTATAGTATAGTATAGTATAGTATAGGGCATATACCATGAAGCCAGATTAGCTATCTAGCCAGTTATGTTTCAGTTCAGTTTGCACCAATTCTGTATTTTATGTACCATGAAGGAAGCTCAGCTGTGCTCAACTCAGTAAAGTAACAAAGAGTGATTAAAGTGGAACTGCCTTCATGTTTCCTAAAATCCAAGGTAGGTGCAAACTAAACTGAAACTTAGCTGATTATCCAGCTTCATGGTACAGGCCAAAGAGCATCACAGCAACAAAAAGAAAAAAACATTGACAGCACATTAATAAAGTATTGAATTCAGCACACATTTTCAACTCGTTTTGCTAACCTTGAATCAGCCCAGCTAACACAGCTTGTTTAATAGTTGACATATCAGTCTTTTTTTAGATGGAGATAGGATGTTTCTCTTTTAAATCTTTTTATAGATTTGTGAATTAAACACAAGCCCTGGTCTAGAACAGAAGTGCTTACAGCATAACATGACGACATGAAGCAAAAATAAACCGGTTCCCTCAGATGTCTGCAGGTTGTAGAGGTCTTGTATTAGTTCTTTGTATTTTGTGTGTTGTTTTCTGCTCTCTCAGAGAGAGAGCAGGTGAATGTGCTGCTCTAACTGACAGATTGAGATGAATATAAATCACCTCAAATGCATTCACAGTTTTACTGAAGCCTTCAAAAAAAATGGATTTATGAAGAAACTGCCACAGCATATGGTTGTTAAATGCTGCCTGTGAAGAAAAGCTCCCTAATCACTTGTGGATCAGAAAGAGTGCTCATTATGGGTGTAATTCACTGCAATGTCTAGAGAAAAAAGAGGTCACTGTCCTTTATGACTGCATCAGGCCTCGGGATGATAATTTCAAAGATTTGAACAAGACATCAAAAAGAGTGCCAGGGCCATTACTGTCATTCATTAGCACTTCTTGCAGGCAGTGGTTATAGATGTGACACAAGTGTTATTCATTTAGAAAATGAAAAGGCAAAGAAACATTTTGCTTTAATGAAACTATGAAATAGAAACATTCCTAAATTAGAAATACTAACATAATACACTCACCAGCCACTTTATTAGGTCCAACTGCTCGTTAACGCAAATTTCTAATCAGCCAATCACATGACAGCAACTCAACTTTAAGTGACTTTGAGCGTGGCATGTTTGTTGGTGCCAGACGGGCTGGTCTGAGTATTTCAGAAACTACTGATCTACTGGGATTTTCATGCACAACCATCTCTAGAGTTTGCAGAGAATGGTCCAAAAACGAAAAATTATCTGTGGGCGCAAATGTCTTGTTGATGCCAGAGGCCAGAGGAGAATGGCCAGACTGGTTCCAGCAACAGTAACTCAAATAACCACTCGTTACAAACAAGGTATGCAGAGAAGCAACTCTGAACCTACAACACGTCCAACCTTGAGGTTACAATTCGCACAGGCTCACCAAAATTGGACAATAGAAGATTGGAAAAAAGTTGCCTGGTCTGATAAGAATTTGGTATTAACAACATAAAAGCATGGATCCATCCTGCATTGTATCAACAGTTCAGGCTGGTGGTGGTGGTATAATGGTGTGGGAGATATTTTCTTGGCACAATTTGGGCCCATTAGTACCAATTGAGCATACAGCCTACCTGAATATTGTTGCAGGACCATGTCCATCCCTTTATGACCACAGTGTACCCATCTGTACACTGTACCTAATACACTGGTCAGTGAGTGTTTATTTGTATTTTTACATTCCTGATATAGCTCACGAGTATACTAACTTATTAGTGACATTTTGTTTTTATTAAAACAACCAGTGATGTTAAGTTAAACAATTACAAAATACTCTGATTACTGTAACAGTATTTTTTTTCTTAGGAATTGTTCTGTACTACATAGTTTTAAAATCTTTTACTTTTACTTGAGTACGTTTTGTGTTATATCAGTACTTCAATGGACTTATTTTCCTTCAACCTGCAATAACTACTTTTTCTTGTCTACGGTGATTGGCTATGTAGAATATTCAGTCACATGATTCCTTTCCAATCAAAACACATCTGACCTAAAAACACAAACACTTAATAAATGCAGCAAACATGTACAGTGGGGAAGCAAGTTTCCTGGAAGATGCAAAATCGATCTAGCAATGCCGTTAACATAATTTTATTGCTAGATTTTTGCCCCGTACTTGATGCAGATTTCACTGCACATGTGAACACATCAACCTGCTTTCTGTCAGCTTATAGGTGCATTAATAACTTCATCTGTTCTCACATTACATTATTTTCACATTTTAAATTTATAGCACTTTACATTTATAAATTATCTTACTCTTAGAAATGCCCTGTTGTGGCTATTTTCTTTAAGGAGGCTCTCTCAATGGTAAAGAAGACAAACTCTTACCCAAGATGTCTTTTAAAGTTTTATTCTTTGCAAAGAAGGTCAGACAGTCATACAGTAACACAGGTTCCTGCAGAGTGCGACACTCAAAGACGAGTGTGTTCCCTTTTTATCTAGTTTCTTCCCTCTAAAGCCTACAAGGCCATAGGTGACATAGCTAATGAATCACGTCACAGTTATCTTAACACTCATGATTCTCTTTTAGTTGTCTTTATTTCTATCCCATATCCCACATGGCTGTACAGATCATAGGTCACCATACATGGATTACAATCTTGTCTTATGATAAAAAGGTGCCAAAGTGGTCATGCATAGCTTAACTGTGTAATGAAGACATAGAAAAAAGAAAGAAGAACAGATTAGAAAATGCATATAAAGGTATATAAATGAATTTCCATAACAGCCCTTAAAAGAAACTTATTTTTAAGCTACATTTTGAAGTGAATGCTTTTCACAGAGTAATGCTCACTACTCTTGAGAACTTTTAGAAGGACTACTTTTTATTTTTACTCTACTTTTGCTTGAGTATAATTTTTCCAACGCTATCTCACGGCAATTCATAACTTTTGGATTTAGTGGCTAATTCATATGAATTTATACAATACCATTCATACAATTTGGTACAATTTGCTCATCCCCCAAAGACGGTTGGGTTTAGGGACGGGGTTGGGTGTCACACCTCTTTTTTAAAATCATACATTTTCATATGACTGAACTCATACAAATTCATCGGAATTAGTCTCTAAACTGACAAAACTTTAAATAGTTACATTTCCTCATGAGATCAGGCTGGATTTTTCAAAAGTCTTTCTCACTCTCTTGCTGTTAATTTTCTCACCCTTAGGCCATCCAATATGTAATTAACTTTTTTTCTTCTTCAATAAAACGTTAAAGTTTTTTTTAGCTGAAATATTAGTCGTTATTGATTCAGGAAATGCACGTTTTTGTTACTGGAACTTTTACAGTCCAAAATGCTATACTTTTACAGTGCTGATGATTCATTGTAGTCTCTTAAAGCGAATGGATAGAAACTTAACATTATTTACAACATCATTATTGTTTGGCTCATTAGACTTTAATGAATGTGTTGGATGGCCAATAAAAAAGTCAATTTTAGTTGATCTCTCTCTTTACTCAGAGACCAGATTAAATTAAACGAGCTAAGAGGTATTGTGGAAAAATCATTGTGATTTTCTTATTTTATTTTATTTATTTATTTATTAAAATTTTTTTGAGATTAGCAAATAATTAAATAAATATAAATCACGATAACTAAAACAGCACAGGTGAATAATTCTATCAGGAAAAGAAAGCAAAGTTTTATAAATCAGCTCTGAAGAATATATATTTGATAGGCTGTGTTAAGTGGCTATTTTACTGAAGATGAAAACTGATCAATAAAGCTATTTTGATGAGGGGTGATGAGCCACAATTTTGATGATGAATGTTATTCTGGACAGTCTATTTCAGCAGAGACAATGACTGTTTATTAAGTTTAACCTAAAAAATGGTGCAGGAATTTTCAGACTGAAATTTCTAGTACATTTCACTAATAATTAAATAAAGTATCAAATAGCACATTTAATTAAATTTTTCACGTAAACTTTCATTCAATACGACACAGAAATGTCATTATACGGGTAATGGGATTGTGTAGATTGATGTCTGTTCCTCCAAGCTAGATTTGTTTTATGGATATTTGAATACAAAGGCAGAAATGACAAACACCAGTATGTAGACACTTTAATGTGTAATCTTTAAAAGAATATATATTGTACATTACTAGAATGTATTAATAATGCATGTGATGATGGTAAAAGCTTCAGATGCTGCAAATAAATTGTACGGCAGCCAGTCTTTCTTCGCAAACAGCCTTTTCATTATATTTTTATAGCCTCGGAGAGCATGAATGTACATCTTGGTCTGCTGACTGAAAAAAAGAAAGATATTTTGAAAGAACGTATGATACTATTATAGGATTAAGCCAATTTTTAGCTAAAATGCAGATATTTTTTTTACATTTCAAATATAAGTCAATGGTTACCGGCACTTTGAGAGTTGAAAAGGAAAACGTATACAGGCAAAACATTTGCCATTGACTTTTTTCGGAGTGACCATGGACCATGTTTTTTTAGATAAGAAAAATCATAAATTCTCTAATATTCTACTGAAGAAAGAAGTCACCAACATCTTGTATGGCCTAAGAGTGAGTAAATTAAGTTTATAGTTTGCCCCAAAATGAAATGTCTGTCATCATTTACTCACCCTTTATTTGCTTCAAACTTTTATGAGTTTCTTTCTTCTGTTTAACACAAAGAACTTTTCAAGAGAGCTGGAAATATGTAACCAATGTCTTTCATAGTATTTGGTTTTCCTACCATGGAAGTCAATGATTACAGGTTTTCAGCTTTCCTCAAGATATTTCTTTCTGTGTTCAACAGAAGAAAGAAACTCATAAAGGTTTGGAACCACTTCAGAGTGAGTAAATTGTTGGTGAATTTTCATTTTAGGGTGAGCTATCCCTTTCACGTTAATTCTTTATTTTTAGGTGAGCTATCCTTTTAAGCACTGATGAAAAAATAAAATAAAATGAACTTTTCTGCAAAAAACTGGAGCAAACACTTGCCCAGGCCGAGTAGGAGAGTGAGCGGATGACAAGTCAAGCGTTAAGCTTTTTCCCAAGCGTTAAGATAGACCACTTATAAAGTAAATCTCTGCAAAATAATGCATGGATCTACAAGGTTCAAGAAGTGAGTGAGGGTAGTGGGATTTACTACGAGATTTTTAGCGAAGCACTAGGAAATGCCAAAAGACTTATGATATACGTGCAATACTCTCCTACTGCCAAAGCTAAACTGAACAGTAGTATCAATGCTTTGGACGAAGGTTTCCAGAAACCATGTAAGAATGGTTTATTATGTTCACTGTATGGTCTTTTGGAGAATGATGATTCTATAATCAAATGCAGAATCACATCACAGAGTCATGGTCTGAAAAAAGTATTGCTCATGTATTTTGCAAAAGCTCCCACCAGGCCGTGCTAGAAGCAGAAAAGGAGTAAAAAAAAAAAAAACATCTCTCTCTGAGCCAGAATATAATTCATCATAACTCGTATATCATCAGGTTTAACCATGAAAAGCATACATTCAAAGCATCTGATTTTCCATGCATGGTATATCATATCAATCTAATCATGTATTTCAGAAGCACAACTGAATCTGACATTATAGAAATGAGGTTTTCCATAAAAATACAGCCATACCTCCTGGGGCGCCCTACACAGAGCTAAATTTTAATATTCGCAGGCTGAAGTGAGCCCTACCCGTCAACCACCTCAAACATCACGAATACTGCAGACTGATGAAAATCTGATTTCTTTCCGCTTCCTTTCTTTTTTGTGATATTACATAATTGAAGGGCGTGAATAATTTATAATTCCCAGATTATCTTTTGAATGTTGTCGGTGTCTGGAAGACAGAGAAGAAACTTTAATGACGTCCCAGGCTCTGCGAAGCCATCTTTCACAGTTTCACAGGCTGCAAAACTCCCTGCAGAATTCCACTCGCAAAGTCGCTGGTCTTAAATAGACAACGCAGCATGTGTCTGCAGGAGGGGACCGGATCTACAAGGAAAAGAGTTGTAATCGTGCATATGCAGATGTGCCTGCCTTATATTTGTTTCAGTTTTGACAGCGGCATTTACATAAAAATTTGGAAAATGTCAAGACAAGCCTGCTTAATTAATGCCTGCTCTTAGACAACGATGCCAGATCGACAGGGCACAGAAGAGTCCTGCGGTCCATGAAAGATTTGTCAAAATGCAAGTGTCTCCTGATATAAATGTGGTTTAATTCTGGGTTTTCAGCAGACTGAAATGTTCCAATCCTCTCGGCCTCAGCTAAGGATGGACAGAAAGAGTTGAGGTTTTTTGCACTTGCTCTACCTGACCTATCATAGTGTCAGTGTGCTCAGAAGTGTCACTTCAAAGAGTTTCTGTGACTTCCTGTGACATCTGGTCTCAGCATATTCAATGTTTCCTGTAAAGGTAGTATCAGACATCATGCCCACGGACTGCTGCCTGAACGTTTGATGCATAAGCTGTACAAAAATGGAAATACTTCAGGAGTTTTAAAATCATCATCAGAATCGACTTTTCTTTTTTACTTTCTTTTACCAATAGGCCTATGTAAACACAAGCATATTGACCACAATAAAAAAATCTAACAACCGTATACATTTCTATTGTGATACACTCTTTTGTTTAATTTCAACATTGACCTCACCCAATGAGATGAGTGGACACAAAGCCAGGAACACCGCAAGTTTGTTCTTGGTTTAATTTTGGAGACCACATCCTCCACACAAATCCACAAATCATCCTCCAATTTCAGTCGGGACCTGTATTTATTGCTGTGAAATTTGATCTGCTGCAACTTACGCTATTACTGTGTCATTAATCTAATGTAATCACCCCAAGGGTTGCAATCTAATGGGAAAAAAATGTAATCCTAATGGCTTTTAATTTGCATGTTGTTCTTTTGTGTAATTATAAATTGTAATATTTTGTAAGTTACGGATAAAAGATAAATTCTAATAGTTTAAAATTCTCTGTCTGGCTGGATGTACTATATTTACTTAGAATAGATTTGAGCAAAATGTTCATTGATTTCAAAACATTTCAACAATTTTTTAACATGTCCAAATTTTAAATTTTAAATTTTGTCTTTTTAATTTTATTTTAACAAATAACAAGCATTCTTTTTTGCAGTGTTTGTGGTAAAAAATCAGGGTTAATAGCTAAATATTGATTTCTTAACCCTTCTGAACATTGGTCCCTTATAATGGGAACTACAACGTGTGTCTGGAACAGACTATAAAAAATGGGCCAATGAATGCCAAATGAATTGGTGGAGCTCAGCTCCACAGGTTTCAGCGATTAGCCATTAGTGGCATATATCAGCTGTGGGCTGAGCAGAGGAATTTTACTTCACAGCCTCTCACGAGACTGAAGACACTCTATCTTCCAACCTGATTTCAAGACTGAAACTAGTTTACTCACCAGTGCGGGGGAGAAGACAAGACAGCGGCAGTCGATCTGGGCTTTCCTGTCCCCTGGGCATTTGGCTGGTGTGCACAAAGAGCAGTTTCCATTAAACAAGCAGATTCCTAAGAGAGCAACACAGTCAAGCAACACGTCTTTTTCAAGACGCTGTTCTGACTGTGCGTTTCTGAATGCGCTGGTTCCTACCTTTGGATGATGGGCATGGGTACCGCAACCCAGGTCTGGGGGTCCAGCATGTCGATGTGGTGCTCGTGGACAGCTCTTGCCCATCACAACATCGAAGGGCGAGCTGTCATGCTCAGATGACAGACCGGGCTCGATACCGTCCTACGGGGTGCAATGCATGGTCACGGTTCTCAAGTCAGACATGATGGCTGTGCTTCCTGGTCTGTATCTGCAGTGTGGCTGGAGATGGCTTGTCCCCCAGTCTCACCACCGGACCGACTAGAGGGTGTGAAGTGCGGACTGATGTAAGATGAATCTTCCAGCTCCTGCCCCTTCTTCCCAGGGGTGGACAGCGAGCACACACTGGCATAGAGGACGTTGTTTCTCTGCCTGGTCCTCATGCGCTTCTGCCTTCCCCTTCCTTGATGGCGAGGCGGCCAGTGGGTACGAAGCTATTCCTCAGGTGGTTGGTGCCGCCACCTGGAGGGGTAAGCTGAGACCCCCGTCCAAGGCAAGTGGGTTATCTGTGTCTCTCACGTCCAGAGCCCACATCGCTGCATACCATGCTGCTTCTGCCCTGCATCATGGCACCACTTGGCTGTGCTCCACAAGGGCGGTCCTTCCCCAGGCTTTTGCATAAGGTCGACTTTGCTCTCATGATCTTCAAGTCAGCTGTGCCCTGAGGAGGACGATGGTCACACAGTAGTCCAGAAACGCCACCCTTGGCTTACCCTGGCAGATATGTGTCGTGCCGACAAAGTATGCTTTCTTGGCATGCCCATATCCAAAGCAGACCTACTCGGTAACACTGTCTGGGACTTTACCCAGGAGTCCTCAGTGGTGAGAGATCAGCCTGTCAGCTCCCGTCATGGGTTGCCGTTTAGTCCAGTAATTGGACCGCGATTCGAACCTGAGGTGAGAGCGTGAGCACTCACCATCCCGAAGCTGCCCCTCTGTGATTACGATCGTTCCGGTGATGCTGTTCGTTCGAACTCTGTCATCCTGGTTAGCTCTGCTCAGCCTGTTGTAGTAGCTTACGTGGACGGTCAGACTCGGCTATGCATTTCAATTTGCTGTAGGCCTCTCCAAGTTTACGGATGTGTATTTAATTGGGCATCGCTATGCCACCCCTGTCTTGCGTGAAAAGATTGTTATCCTCCTGTCGAAGGATACAATCAAGCCTGTCCCTCCAGCCGAGATGGAGAGCTGGTTAACGCCCCCACTTCATTGTACCCAGAGAGCGGTGAGTTATATCAATCTTATCTGGGCATTTTGATCTGTCATCTGTTCAGGATGCCAATCAAGATACTCATGCAGAAACGCATAACCCCCATGCATCTGTCCGTGGCATTGGTTGCAGCTATAGACCTAAAGGACGCTCACTCCATGTCTCGCTCTCTCCCTCCTTATACCGTGTTTTTTCCGGTGTGCGACGGGGGCCGAGCATGGCAGTACAGGGTCCTCCCCTTTGGGCTCTCCCAGTTTCCATGCATGGAGGATGCCCTGTGCCTCTTCGGCACACAGACATCTACATTTTTGATTATTCATTGACTGGTTTATTTTTGGTGCTCTGGCACCTCTGCCTTTTGGGGTTTCGGGTCAACCGAGAAAGAGCAAGTTCTCCCCTGGGCAGAGCTTCTCTTATCTCGGGTTTGAGCTGGACTCTGTCTCCATCATGGTGCGCTTTATTAAGAGCACACCGGGCTAGCGCTGCTCTGTTCTATAAATTCGGCAATTACAGTGGTCTCACTGAAGTTTTTCAGAGGCACCTGGGGCATATGACATTTGTAGCCTCTATCAAACTGCTCAAATTGTTCATATGAGACCACTTCAGCGCTGGCTTCGCGATCGGGTCTCCAGATGAGCATAGCATGGAGGCACAGCGGGTGTCCATCACTATGCTGTGTTGCCACACCTTCAGTCCCTGGAGGAACCTTCCCTTTTATGGGCCTGGGTGCCCTTAGAACAAGTGTCCAGTCATGCTGTCATTCTGACAGATGCTTCCAGTACGAGCTGGCAGGCAATGAGTATCGAGCATGCAGCTGCAGGTTCGGAAACCGGACATCGGTTGCATTGGGATTTTTAATTGCCTGGAGCTGTTGGCAGTGTTTCTCAGTGCTGGTCCTAACTGGTACAGGAAGGGAAACACGTTGGTTAGGACGCTCAGCACGGTCAGCACGGCTGCGGTGATGTGCGCTACCACCGCATGTCTCAGCTCGCTCGCCACATATCCCGGACGAGCTCTACCGTGCCAGCTTACACGCTCTCACGACAGTTATGTCTTACACAATATGCGTTTTTTTTCCTAAAGAGCCTGCTCGCACAGACTCGGTCAGGGAGACGAGGAGCGGGTCTCGCTTTTTGCGCCTCCTTGGCCCAACCGGACCCAAGTTTCCAGACTCACACTCCTCGTGATGGCCCTCCCTGATGAATTCTCTGGAAGAAGCACTTCCTTTTTCTGGGACAGGCACCCTCTAGCACCCGGGCAAGGTTCTGGAACCTCCATTGATGGTTTCTAGACAGAGTGCGGAGGACTTAGGTGACCTATCAGTTCGATGGTTAACACCGTCACTTAGGCTAGAGCATCCTGTATAGGCATACCTATGTCCTGTAGTGGAGTCCATTCGTTGTGTTGAGATTCTCTCTGAGAAGAACCCCGGACATGCCAGATTAGTGTTGTGTTTTCTTCCTTCAGGATAGCTGGAGCGCAGGTTGTCACCCTTCACACTGTAAGTTTGGCATGCTGCTATCCCCGCTCTCTGTGGGGCGGCGGATTTTTAGCATGCTGGGAAGACATAACCTCATCAGTCGGTTCCTCAGAGGCGTGTGGCATGAGATGGTTAATTCCATCCCGCCCCCCTCTCTTGCCATCTTGGGATCTCTCTAGTCCCATGGGTTATTGTGAGTTTCGTTGAGTCACTCGATTCAGTATCTATAAGTTTTTTGTCCATGAAGGCAGCTCTGCTGGTTGCATTGGTATCAATAAGGAGGGTTAGTATTCCAGTGGCATTTTCAGTCAGCGAATTGTGCCAAGAATTCAGACTGGCCTACTCTCACCTTTACCTGAGACCCCATTTCAGCTATGTGCCAAAGTTCCTACCGCCCTTTTAATATCAGGTAGTGTACCTGCAAGCGCTGTCTGCAGAGGAAGCAGATCCCTGCCCTGCATTGCTATCTCTGTGCACTGTGCTTAATGTGACACGTAGAGCAAACGTCTCTAAGCAGCTTTTTTCTGTTATGATCGGCAGAAGAGAAGTGCCATATGAAAGCAGAAGTTGGTCCACTTTATAGTTTATGCCATTGCCCTCGCTTCGTGCGCCATGGTGAGCCGTGTCCCCCAGGAGAGAGAGCACACTTAAAATAGTGGTGCCTCCTTTTTGGCGTGAGTACATGGCGCCTCTTAACAGATTATGTAGAGCTGCGGGCTGGGCGACACCTAACACATTTGCGAGATTTTATAATCCTCGAGTGGAGCCGGTTTCCTCCTGATTACTGGGTAACCCCGGTCAATCGGGAGTCAATTAAGCTCTGTGTCAAAACCGCTTATTGCGACATGCACCCTTACTCGGAGATACGTGCGCTTTTTCTATTCTGCTAGTAAGTTCCCCATTTGGCGAACCCTAGAGAATTCCTCTGAGGCTCAGTGTGATTTCTGGTATGCCCACTTTTGGTCTACCCACATGCTGAGGTTTGGTGCCAGCTATGCGCATTCCCTGATGGCGATCCCATATGCTTATTTCAGCCGGACTTATCAGGCGGACAGTGTCCTCTCTACCCGCTAACCAGCTTATCATATGTAGCATTCCCCCTTCATAGTGCTAGACCATATGTTCTTATTGCCATCAAGTCTCCCCTCTTGGATAGCAGCATCCTCCCCCTTCGGGGACTGGCACGCTTTTCCAACGTACTGTCGTATTTTTAAAATCCCTAGTCTATATTAGCTAGGTAAAAGCACATTATGACCCCCGATCAAAATTTTCTAACTATTCCCATGTAATGGTAATTAAAGGGTCTAGGGGACGTTGGAAGTTTGCACTGTTGGTGTTGTTTGTGCACTCATGCTATGCTTGGCAAACTTCACATCAGGAGTGTGACAGGCTTAACTGCTGTGGTGTTTTCCATACAGTCTCCCATAGTCTGTTCCAGACACACGTTGGAGTTCCCATGAGTGGGAACGTCCTGGTTATGTACGTAACCCACAATCCACAAGCAGCTGAGTCTCCAGCTGTTAGCTGAGTGATCGACTTATCAGCAGGCAAAAATTCTAATGCTCACTTCTCAGCCGCCAGCTGATATATCCCACTAATGGCTAATCGCTGACCTCTGTGGAGCTGAGCTCCACCAATTCATTTGGCATTCATTGGCCCATTTTCTTACTCTTCAGAGTGATTGGTCGTCTGGCGAACTCCAATAGTCTGTTCCAGACACACGTCTCCGTTTCCTATTCAGGGAACGTGGGTTACGTACGTAACCAGGACATATTGTGGTCTCTAAAATATTAATATAAACATAATTTTGTATTCAACAACAACAACAAAAAATTTAAACAGGTGGGTAAATGATGACAGATCTTTTTATTTTGGGTGAACTATATTTAAATGTGAGACTACAAATTATACAATTTAAAGTGCTACATAGACTACACCATTCAGAAACCAAGATTGGTCAATTTTACCCCTATAGAGCAATAGATCCAAAATCAGAACATTATGGCATATGCCCCATTTGCAATGTTGCAAATGGGGCATATGCCATAATGTTCTGATTTTGTGTAGATTTATGAATTTGAAAAAAAGCACATCAAGAAGTCCTTGGGAAGGAAATCATGTTTCTCTCATGTTGGTATGGTGATGTGCAAAAGGGTCATTTTGATGGATCACAGTTTTCATTAATGGCTTGCTGGTTCTGTCTTCACACTTTTAAAAAGTATGCTTCTATAAAATGGACAAGATGAAGAAATATGATCAAATCTGGGGCTCAATTCTCAAGCTTTTACTTAGAAGATGAACTTGTTAAGTATTTATGCAACAGATGATTTTATTCTTTTTTTATTTTCGCTTCCTTTTAAGTTTTGTTGAGGAGTAGATGAGTATAGCTCTCTTTCAGTGTATTCTTGTGTGGGATCTGGTGCTTTTTCAGCTGAGGAAAGTGATGTGGGTCAATCATTTTAATTTATTTTATTTTATTATGTTGTATTTTTTTCTGTCTCTTCCTTCATATTTGTTTACATTTCAATATATAAAAACAGGTCTGCAGCTTGAAAGATTTAAGTATACACTCTGTCTGACTGTCACTGAAACAGTTAATACAAATGCTTAGTAATCACATACTTTGTGCACAACACATGCAGTTACAAAATAGTAGAATCACCTTTTTTACCTAAACAGTAAATTAAAACATAAAACGATTCATACAATTAATATAAAAACCATATATATCAGCAGTGCTAGATGGAAGAAGCTGTTACTTTATCAATAGTGTGTAGCAGCATCTTTATTAGATAGTCCTCTTAATAACCACCAAATGCTATTAATATCTGCAATTTCCTCAATCATAATCTCTTATCAGGTGTACAGATTTTCATTATGCTGATCCTTTCTCTCTTTCTTTTAATAGTCAGTGCAGTGGTTTTTACTTCAACCTGGAAAAGGCATGGCAAATATGGAAACAAGGTAAGAAAATGTAAAACAGTTTCCAGTTCTCTGGAAGAATCTGATGTTCAAGCAGGTCTATAATGCTTCATGATTGTGCAGATAATCTGAAGAGAGATCGGATAAATATTTTAATCAACAAATTAATTTAACACATTTTAATCTGTTCACGAAGGACTTCCACAAGCGAAAGAATATTACAAAAGCACTGACAGAAGAAGGAGGACTGCATATTAAAAGTTACATAAAGGATCACATGCATCTAATGTACATCTAGCTGGTTGTTATCATGGAATAAACCCCTGAAGGTAAATCCCTATAAGATAATTTGAGATTACACTGTTTTAAAATATTGAAGGTTTATAATCCATTACAATATATATCAAAATCATCATGTCAAGAGCAATACAGCTAAAATATTAATTTACTATTAATACTTCAATCCTCTGGATTATTTTTTCAATACAGCTGATAATTATAACAGAGACATATAGTTTTTACTAGAATCAGGTATTACAAAGAAAATATATGTGTATATGTATTTTGTGTTTTGTTTTGCACCAGACGGCAAGACAAAATCCTAGTAATTTAAAGTGTTTGTGCTAACCCTTTGCTGTACCTGGCAATTTTTTTTTCTGATAATAATAATAATAATGGGTGGCACAGTGGGTAGCACTGTCGCCTCACAGCAAGAAGCTCTCTGGTTCGAGCCTCGGCTGGGTCAGTTGGCATTTCTGTTTGCATGTTCTCCCCATGTTCGTGTGGGTTTCCTCTGGATGCTCCGGTTTCCCGGTTTCCAAAGAAATGCGTTATAGGTGAATTGGGTAAGCTAAATTGTCCGTAGTGTATGTGTGTGAATGAAAGTGTATGGGTGTTTCTCAGTGATGGGTTGCAGCTGAAAGGGCATCCACTGCATAAAACATATGCTGGATAAGTTGGCGGTTCATTGCGCTGTGGTGACCCCGGATTAATAAAGGGACTAAGCCAAAAAGAAAATGGATGAATGAATAATAATAATAATAATAATAATAATAATAATAATAATAATAATAATAATAATAAT
>CAIGQW010000272.1:10991693-11005416 GCA_903798125.1 Danio choprae
ATAATAATAATAATAATAATAATAATAATAATAATAATAATAATAATTCTGTGGGGGCCTCACAGTGGCGCAGTGGGTAGCACGTTCGCCTCACAGCAAGAAGGTCGCTGGTTTGAGCCTCGGCTGGGTCAGTTGGCGTTTCTGTGTGGAGTTTGCATGTTCTCCCTGTGTTGGCGTGGGTTTCCTCCGGGTGCTCCGGTTTCCCCCACAAGTCCAAAGACATGCGGTATAGGTGAATTGGGTAAGCTAAATTGTCCGTAGTGTATGAGTGTGAATGGGTGTGTATGGATGTTTCCCAGAGATGGGTTGCAGCTGGAAGGGCATCTGCTGCGTAAAACATATGCTGGATAAGTTGGCGGTTCATTCCGCTGTGGCGACCCCAGATAAATAAAGGGACTAAGCCGAAATGAAAATGAATGAATGAATGAATAATTCTGTGTAATAATACAAAATAACACAGGTTAGACCCAGAGCACCAAGTTCCAAAAACTGATAATGCTTTGCCACCTATCCGGTGTAAAGTTTAATTTAGATTTTTATAAGCTTCAATCCCTATACTTTTTTAAAATTATGGTGAATGCATCTTGTATATTTAAATATTCTTGTATATTTATATGGACCATTCACACCAAAGCTAAAAATGATATGATAATGAAAAAAAAAAACATAGTTCTAAAAATCATTTTAAATGTGAAAGAATGACAAAGCACACACCACAGTTTTTAAAGATAAAGAGGTGTAATATTGTAGGTATCCGTTACACAATGATTTTGTTGTGTGATAAAAACAATCATGGCAAATCAATCCATCATTCTGCTTTAAAGAGCTTTGGTATTTAAAATGGCACACAACAAATGGTATATTCACAGGCAGAATGGTATATTCTGTTGTTAGGGTAGTTATCATACTTAATGTGAACGAAACGGTTACTAAAGTAACCCTCGTTCCCCGAGGGGGGGAACAGAAATGCTATGTGGAAACTTCCACTATGGGGATTTCGTCAGAAAGCCAATCATCTGAAGAGTAATAAAACGGGCCAATGAAATGCCAATGAGTTGGCAGTGTCAGCGCGCACAACTGGCAGCAATCACAATCTGTCTGTGTATAAGATGCCAGCTCTGCCCTGAAACCATACCTTTTCTAGCCGAAGAAGCTGAACTACAGCTGTTAGCTAAGGCGCTGTGGCGAAGCAACATAGCATTTCCGTTCCCTCCCTCGGGGAACGAGGGTTACTTTAGTAACCGTTTTGTTCCCCAGCGGGAGGGGAACTACAATGCTATGTGGAAACTTCCACTATGGGGAAATGTATGGAAAACGCCACAGCAACTGAACCTTACCACATCATTGGTGAGAGGTTTGCCAGGCATAAGCGTGCACGCACCATCATCACCATAGACGCAGCCCTCCAACGTGTCCCCTGGCCCTTATTCACCTACTTACCTGATAAGGTTTAGTTATATTTTTCGGGGAGTCGCAAAAATGCACGTAGTTAAGTTCTAGGAATTTAAGATACGACAGTACGTTGGGAAAGCGTGCAGTCCCGATAGGGAGGACGCTGCGGAGGCCACCTGCTGCCCAGTTGGGAGACCTGGTGGCAATAAGACATATGGACTAACCCTATAAAGGGGGAGTACACATACGAAGATGGTTAGCGGGGAGGGAAGACACGGGCCCACCCAAAGGAGGGAACTATACCGTGGCTGAGTGAAGCGTATGGGATCGCCAGTGGGGATCGCACATAGCGGGCACCTATACCCAGAACGTGGGCTAACCAAGCTGGCATGCCAACAACGTAGTGAGTCAGATGCTGGGGGCCTCGGAGGAACTCTGTAGGGTTCGCCAAATGGGGAACTGAACTGATCAGAGTAAAAATGCGCACGTATCTCTGTGTTAGAGAGAAAGGCGCCGCAAGCGTGATACAACACCCACCAAATTTCCTCATTTACCGGGGTTAGCCAGCACACGTGAGGAAATGGGCTCCACATTTGGAGATTATAAAATCTCGCAAATGTATTAGGTGTCGCCCAGCCCGCAGCTCTACAGATATCTGTCAGAGAGGCGCCACGCGCTAACGCCCCAAGAAGAAGCGATGCTCCTAGTGGAGTGCGCTCTCACTCCTGGGGGACACGGCTCGCCCTGGCTTGAATAGACGAAGGAGATGGCATCCACTATCCAGTGGGCCAACCTCTGCTTGGATACGGCACTTCCCTTCTGCCGACCACCGTAACAAACAAAGAGCTGCTCAGAGGATCTAAAGCTCTGAGTGCGGTCCACATAAATACGCAGAGCGCGAACAGGACACAGCATTGAAAGGGCTGGGTCTGCCTCCTCCGAAGGCAGCGCTTGCAGGTTCACCACCTGGTTTTTAAACGGTGTGGTAGGAACCTTGGGCACATATCCAGGCCGGGGTCTCAGGATAACGTGAGAGAAATCCGGTCCGAATTCCAGGCACGAATCACTGACCGAAAATGCCTCCAGATCCCCGACCCTCTTAATCTATGCCAACGTGACCAGCAGAGCTGTCTTCAAGGACAGAAATCTCAAGGATACTGAATCGAGTAGTTCGAACGGAGCTCCGCGTAGGCTCGTAAGCACTATGGAGAGGTCCCAAGAGGGCATGAGAGGGGGGGTGGATTTAATCGCCTCGCGCCTCGCGCCTCTAAGGAACCGGGTGACGAGGTTATGCTTTCCCACGGCGCCGCCATCCACCACGTCATGATGAGCGGAGATGGCGACATAAACCTTCAGTGTGGAGGGCGACAGCCTCTGCTCCAATCTATCCTGAAGGAAAGAAAGCACAACGCTGATCTGACAAGTTCGGGGGTCTTCTCAGAGAGAAGCGCACCACTCAGTGAATAGACTCCACTTCAGGGCATAGGCATGCCTCGTAGAGGGTGCTCTAGCCTGAGTGATGGTGTTAACCTAAGTCTTCCACGCTCTATCTATGGACTACACATGGAGGTTCCACAGATCTGGGCGCGGGTGCCAGATGGTGCCCCGTCCTTGAGAGAGAAGGTCTTCTCTCAAGGGGATTCGCCAGGAAGGGGCTGTCGCGAGGAGAGAGAGTTCTGAAATCCAGGTTCGGTTGGGCCAAAGGGGCGCAACAAGCAAAACCCGCTCCTCGTCCTCCCTGAGCTTGCACAGTAACTGCGCTAGAAGGCTCACTGGGGGAAACGCATATTCGCGCATGCCCCGAGGCCAGCTGTGAGCCAGTGCATCCGTGCAGAGAGAAGCCTCGGTCAGGGAATAAAACCACTGGCAGTGGGTGTTCTCGGAGGAAGCAAACAGGTCGACCTGGGATTCTCCGAAGCGTGCCCATATCAGCTGGACAGACTCTGGGTGGAGCCTCCATTCTCCCTGCAGCGGAAGCTGAGGTGAGATCGCATCGGCTGCACGGTTGAGCTGAGACATGCGGCGGGAACGGATACCCCCCATACGGTTGATATACGCTACCGTCGCCATACTGTCCGTCCTGACCAGTACGTGTTTCCGATCTAAAACCGGAAAAAAACGGCGCAGAGCGAGATACACTCCCAACAGCTCCAGGCAGTTGATATGCCAATGCATCCGGGATCCTTTCCACAGACCCGCAGCTGCATGCCCGCAACACATGGCCCCCCAGCCCATGCTGGAGGCTTCTGTCGTCACAACGACGTGCCTGGACACTTGTTCTAGAGGCACACCGGCCTGTAGAAACGCAGGGTCCGTCCATGGACTGAGGGTGCGGCGACACAGCGGAGTGACAGTCACCCTGTGTGTGCCCGCATGCCATGCTCGTCTGGGGACCCGATCGTGAAGCCAATGCTGAAGCGGTCTCATATGGAGCAATCCAAGCGGCGTGACCGCGGCTGCAGAAGCCATATGCCCACGGAGCCTCTGAAATAATTTCAGTGGGACCACGGTTCTCCTGTCGAACTCCTTCAAACAGGTCAGCATCAGCCCAGTCATAGTGATCGAGTCCAGCTCCACCCCGAGAAAAGAGATGCTCTGCACAGGGGCGAACTTGCTCTTTTCTCGGTTGACCTGAAACCCCAACTGGTCGAGGTGCCTGAGCACCGTGTCCCTGTGCATAATCAATTGATCTCGCGAGTGAGCTAGAATCAGCCAGTCGTCGAGATAATTGAGTATGCGGATGCCCGCGAGCCGAAGGGAGAGGACCGAAGGGGAGGACCTTGTACTGCCACGCTTGACCCTCGAACACAAGCTGCAGAAATTGACGGTGGCGTAGAAGAATGGAGACATGAAAATACGCGTCCTTCAGTTCTATCGCTGCAAACCAATCCCGAGGACGGACGCATCAGAGGATGCGCCTCTGCGTGAGCATTCTGAACGGCATTTTGTGAAGGCAGCGGTTCAGAATGCACAGATCTAGGATTGGCCGTAACCCACCGCTTTTCTTGGGTACGATGAAGTACGGGCTGTAAAACCCGCTCCTCATCTCGGCTAGAGGGACCGGCTCGATTGCATCCTTCGTCAGGAGGACAGCAATCTCCTCGCGCAAGACAGGGGCGGACACAGGGCTGACCCTGGTGTAATACACGCCCATAAACCTGGGAGGGCGTTTCGCGAATTGAATCGCATAACCGAGTCTGATCGTGCGCATGAGCCATTGCGACGGGCTGGGCAGCGCTAACCAGGCTGCCAGAGCTCGCGCAAGTGGTACCAATGGCACAATCACTGACGCACCAGCGGTGGGGCAGCAAGGAATGGGAGGGCTCAACCCGGGAGCCATGGGGTCCCGAGGAAGAGCAGGAAGTAAGGAATTCACACTCACCTTCCTCCCAGGGTCCTGAGGGGGGGGACGGCAGTGCGAGAGAAGGGAGCCCGTCCTCTAACACACTCCGAGCCCGTGGCAAGATGCACCGATCCTGCGAGCTGGAAGGCATAGCATGCCAAACTGGCAGTGTTCGGGCTGTCACATCCAGAGAAGGGGAAAAAAGCTCTTTCTTTGATCATTTGGTGGCTGCTGCCCGTGAGTTCAGCAGCCTGGTGTTGAAAAACTCCGTTTGATGTTTCGCTCGGCCCTCCACCGAGGAAAGAGCAAGTCCCCTCTTCTCCGGATGGCCCGTCTCAGGGTCGCTTCGCGGTCCGTTTACCGGACTTAACGGCGCCCTGGGGCGGGGGGCGCTGTATGCGACGCGGCCGCTTAGCCGGTGGAGTGGGAAGGGGCGGCGGAGCAGGTCTTGAAGCCGCAGGCGGGCGCTCTCGGCGAGAAGCAGCCAAGGTGGATGGTTCGGCGGGGAGAGCAGTTTTACGAGCCCGCCGATAGATGACCTCACCCATCGCACTCGACTGCTCTTTCACCGCCGTGAATTCCTGGGTGAACTCACCGACGGTGTCGCCAAACAGGCCAACCTGGGAGATGGGTGTGTTAAGAAAGCGGACTGTCAACATCATGCATCTCGGCCAGGTTTAACCAGAGGTGGCGCTCCTGGACCACTAATGTGGCCATCGTCTTTCCCAGGGCACGCGCAGCCGACTTGGTGGTACGCAGAGCATAGTCGGTTGCGGTGCGAAGCTCATGCATTAAGTGCAGCTCGTGCAGCTCGTGCAGCTGAGCCAACGCCTGCGCTTGGTAGCGCTGGTATGTGGCCATAGCGTGCAGGGCAGAAGCAGCCTGGCCCGCAGCAGTGTAGGCTCTGGCCCCGAGGGACGCAGATAACCTACACGCTTTGGACGGAAGATGAGGCTGACCGCAATGGCACGCTCAACCTGGGGAATCGCCTCGTACCCCCTGGCTGCTCCACCGTCAAGGGTGGTGAGAGCGGAAGCACACGCAGATCAGGCAGAGAAAGGTGCCCTCCAAAACTGCGTGAGCTCACTGTGCACCTCCGGGAAGAAGGAGACGGGAGGCTTTGCCTTCTTCTTAGCCTCCACATAACACCCGTCTAGTCGGTCCGGCCATGGGGCTGGGGGATAAACCATCTCCAGACCCACCGCCGAAGCAGCCCGGGAAAGCACGGGCAATATATACACTTCTAGATCCGGCGCCTCGCCAACCACCCCAGAGGGAGGGAGCGGGTCCGGATCCTCGTTGGATAGTGAAAGCCCACCCTCCGATGCAGCAATGGACATCTGGTCCTCGGTGTCATCGAGTGAAAGGGTGACCATCCAGGAGGATGGAGCGCTTCTCTCTCTCGAAGCTTGGATAGAGCGCGCTGAGGAGCGAGGGGTTCGCGAGCCCGAGGGCGGCGAATTGACCCCCACTGTAACCCTCAAATCTGATCACGTGCCAGCCATTATATTGCAGGGACAACAGGGGTGGCTCGCCCTTTTGCAAGAGCGAGCCGCGATCTTAGCTGCGCAACAGACATGGCATCGCAGTGATGACATGTACTGCCCGCGAGCACCGCATTCACATGCTGGACCCCCAGACATGCCACACAGTGCTCGTGTCCATCATCCGGGGACAGGAAACCACCGCATCCAGAAACGTACGGTCGGAACGACATCTTTAAAAAGACGCGTTATTCGACCGTGTTGCTCTTTTAGTGTGTGTGCTGTGATACAAACCGCTCTTGCAGAACCGGACCAGAGAAACACCCAGGAACGGGAGAATGAACCCAGCTCGACCGCCGATGCTCGCGTTGTCACTCGCTCTGGGACCGGGAGAAACAGCCTGCAGTAACTCTTTCTCTCTCTCTCAATCGAAGTTGGAGGAACCAGCAATGACTCTTTCAGTGCTTGTAAGGCTTCTGAAAGTGAAAAGGTATGGTTTCAGGGCAGAGCTGGCATCTTATACACAGACTGATTGTGATTGCTGCCAGCTGTGCGCGCTGACACTGCCAACTCATTGGCATTTCATTGGCCCGTTTTATTACTCTTCAGATGATTTTCAGAGGTAACATAGTCTTACAGCACTGTATTACTTGACTGTTGACGATGTAGAACGTTCAATAACAATGCCTTTAGCAAGTATTTACTAAGCGATTTTTTTTTTTTTGCTTCACTTTTCATTTTATTAGACTACTATTGTAAGTATATTTATCTCTTCAAAATCTGTCTTTTCCCAGATAACTACCCAGCAGTCCATTCCCTCAATTACTTCATATCCATATTAGTCAATCTCTATGAGCTGGCATGAGCCCAACAGTAACTACCTCACAGCAGAGATCAAAATATCTTTCATCTTTTCCTTATTATGAAGCTATTTACAACTTAATGTTTCCATATCTTTCATTCACAGAAACCACATTTATCATCTCTGTACCTGGAGACATGCTTAACTGTCTAATGTTTCATTCACCATCATTCATAGACTTCATTTGTCACTAGCTATTGATTTGCTGTTCTGAGACATCCTGCTCTCTTGTCTCTGCTGCATCACTCACTTGTCTCCAATGGATCTTGTATTAATATTGTCAGAGGTTGCGTACAAATGAAACATATATAAGCCAAGATTAGTTAAAGTCTTCTGAAGGCTCTTGTGTGTCACCAGTAAAGTTTGAGGATATTGATTTAAAAAGTAATCAATATAATTAAAAAGTACTTTTAACATAAGAAACATTCTCTCGCAACACATTTTTATTCATTTATTTTCCTTCGGCTTAGTCCCTGATTATCAGGGGTTGCCACAGCGGAATGATAAGCATTTCACTTACATTGTCTCATGCAAAGCATGCTGAGAACTAGAAATATAATGCCATTCAATAAAGTTCTGCCTGCTATAATCAAATTTTGAGGTCAAATCATTTTTTAATTTCAGTATTGGGATTTACAGTTGTGTTCTCTCATAAAGGCATTGCTTTCTCGTGAGAAACTTTGCTTTCTCTCACAAAAGTGCTATGTCCCCCCATAAACCTTGCATTCTCTTGTGAAGCTTTTTGTTCTTTTCTAAAAGAGTTGCATGCTCTAAAAGAAAGTTTGCATTCTCTCAATAAACATTTTTACACATTTTATGGGAGGAGAGTATTTCCTGTTGTTTACTGCTGTTTGAGTCATTATTTAACAACAAAAAAGGATCTCTAAACCCATTTTAGACCTGTATTGTTACCTTATCATCTGCAGCTCGGCTTGTTTACAACCTAATTTGTGCACTTTTATGGGCTGCTCTCAAGCTAATTTGCTTTGTTGAGTAAATCTAGCCATTTGTGTTCTCTCACAAAATTTTGCATCCTTTTGCAAGTGTTACTTTCCAATAAATAATCAAATCCTAAAACTTTGAATTCTTTCACGAAAGTGTTGCGTTCAATCAACAAACTTTGCATTCTCTCACAACACAGTTATGTACTTTCACTAAGTGAAGTTTATTTATAAACTAATTTCGAGAGGATCACGTGCTTATGATTGCTGCGGCTGGTCCCGCATTATCCAATTCATGATTCACCAATCAGACAATTCCTAAGCCACTATAAATAACCTTAGTTTCATATCACAGCCATCTTCGTTTTGAAGAATCCCCCCTTCCACCCCTACTCCTTCTTTCCTAGATGGGTGGCACGGTGGCCCAGTGGTTAGCACTGTTGCCTCACAGCAAGAACGTCACTGGTTCTAGTCCTTACCAAGCCAGCCAACGTTTCTGTGTGGAGTTTACACGTTCTCCCCGTGCTCACGTGGGTTTCCACCGGGTTCCCCGGTTTCCTCCCACCGTCCAAAAACATGCAACTTAATTTAATTGACTAATCCAAATCTGCATCATAGACATGCTCCTAGTAAGTAGTCATCTCAAGAGCAATCACTATCTGTTCATTAGCTACTACAGCAAGGGAGCTCTCGAGATCTACCTGAGCTCAAACTCCCCTCTCGCCTTGCAAACGGGAGGGAGCCCCGGGCTCGAGGATCTATGGCTCAGGGCTCTCTCCCGGGACAGCATGCAAAACAAGCTTTATAACCAATCATCAGCTAAGTGTGAACTCTTGAAAATATTGCATTCACCCTAGAAAAAACTACATTCATTTATATGTTTTCCCTCCATGTCATTTGATTGGATTTTCCATGAGCATGTCCCCGTAGGGTTTTGCTGTGGTGTCCTCTCTGTGTTTTGAAACTCCCCCACATACTCCAATGTAATAAAATGCAGCTAAAACTTTTTAAAATATCTTCTTTTGTGTGTCATAGAAAAGAAGAATGATATACAGGTTTGGAATGACATGATGGTGAAAAAACAATGACAGAATTCCGCCCTTTTTTCATAAAGTATTCCTTCAACAAAAGCTGTAGATTTTTAAAAAATAATTATCTTCTCCTTTCATGCAAAAACAGGGTTCCAGTTAACACATTACTCAAGCTCGCTGGAATTAGAAAGCTCAAGGCTACATCTCCAAACATCATGCTTCTTTCTCATTGTCAGATCTCTGCTGTCATATTTGACCCAGCGAAGAGTAACTAGTATTGTCATTCCAAGGCTGATTCATAGAGTATAAAATGGTAGACATAAGCCTCTGTGTTGTTTGGATCGTACGAAGGCGGCACAGACGCTGAACTCTTGCCCTGCTTCTTAAGGACTGGAAATCCAGCTTTGCCTTCAGAATCCCAGCAGAGAAAATGTTATTTTCAATTTCTTTGCGTCACAGTTGAACAGATGGAGTCGGAACGAACGTAATCTGTTGAAGGTTGACAGATTAAGTATTGTCCAAGCCTGTCATATTTCTTCATGTGACGGTCAAGCACAAATAATGCAGTTTCTGAGATTTTACATTCTCTGATGTAGTCGCCCATTCTGTACACCTATAAGCAATGACCACTGACCACTTTTTATATTCTTAAGCACTCACACATACTTGTATATGTGTACATTGTGTACTTTCAAAATCGCTCAATATGGCCTTAACCTAACCCTATCCTAAACCCAACCCTCACAGAAAACCTGCGCCAAATTTTGAATGTCAAAAAATGCTTTTTTAAGCATTTCAGATTTCAAAGTCCTTGTAAACCACCTTAACAATGTAACACATATGTCAAACTCATTCTATTACACAAATTTATGTAACACAAACACTCATCGCAAAGACAGCAGTGGCAGATTTCTGAAATCTGTGATGTAATGCATTCAACATGTTTCAGTAGATGTATTAAAGGCTCCCTCAAGCACGTACAGCACGCACTGACACAAACATAGTTATTTTTACAGGTGTAATAAAGGAGTTCACGGTATGAACTGTGGATCCTGTAGATTCTATGGCACTTCCTCTCTCAAGCCTTTAAATGCCTGAGCTTGACTGTCAGAGTGAATAGCGATGATTAGCATATGTGCAGATACACACACACACAGATGAATGAGTGCATCAGCAGAGCTCTTTAACAAGCAACCATATAATCTGACCTGTGCAACAAGAAGAGACAAAGACAGACAGTTGGAAAACTAGTATTCTTTGTTGTTCCTTATGTGCAGTGTGTTTACAGTAATTATTGTTTAAAATTATTTAACATGGATGTATGAATGGAATTTCATTAAAAACAGGCAGAGCAAATTAAACACATCTAATTGCAATTTTTCTTATTATTAATATATATATATATTTTTTTTATTTATAATAAAGGCAATACGGTGGCTCAGTGAGTAGCACTGTCGCCTCACAGCAAAAAGGTTGCTGGTTTGAGCCCCAGCTGGGTCAGTTGGCATTTCTGTGTGGAGTTTGCATGTTCTCCCCAGGTTGACATGGGTTTCCTCCAGGTGCTCCGGGTTCCCCCACAGTCCACAGACTTGCGCTATAGGTGAACTGAATAAGCTAAATTGCCTGTAGTGTATGTGTGCGAATGCAAGAGTGTATGGGTGTTTCCCAGTGCTGGGTTGCGGCTGGAAGGGCATCCGCTGCGTAAAACATATGCTGGATAAGTTGGCGGTTCATTCCGCTGTTGAGACCCCTGATTAATAAAGGGACTAAGCTGAAAAGAAAATGAATGAATGAATTATTGTTTTAATCTTCACAGTGTTTGCAGTACAGTTTTCACTGTCAAAGTGAAAGTTGAACGTTTGCATTATGATATACAATATTCCATGGAGTAGGCTCTGACTGCACATTTTGATTAATTTAGTAGGTCACCCGTAAAGCTAGATTATAGGCAGGCCAGTGCTTCAGGCCTAAGACTGCCAGGGTCCTCCAAACCCCCGGAGCCCTTGGCACATCCACTGTGTGGTGATGGCTGAGGCCACTGGACTCCTCGAAACATGCAGAATGAGCTCAGCACATTCAGTTCAAGCTGAACACTGAGGCCACTGGACCCCGCAGCACATTCACTATGAGCTGAACACAAGGGCCCCGGGGCCTCGCCGCACACGCAGAGCAAGCAAAACACCAGGGTCACTGGCCCCGTCAGCATGTACAGCTGAGCCCTATAGTTGGCAAATTACAACAATGATTCTGCACGTCCACTCATCTCAGCCTCCAGAGTAATCCAATTTTGCTTGTACAAGATGTTTCTGGAACAATGGATTTTCAAATATTATCATACAAAAAGATCAATGTACACTTTAGTCAGCTGTGCATCTTTTATAAATAAAAAAAAGGCATCTGAAGTTAACTTTAGTCTGTGTAACGGTTTGGTTAATCACTGACAAACATATGAAAACATCATTTTATTTTAAAGCCAGGATATTACTTTATTAAGATCAAAAGCTTTTTATCTTAGGAATAAATGTGTATCAAAAACAATTCACAGTATGACTAGTCAATTGAATGACTTAAAGAACATGGAAGTAAACAAACGGATTAATAATAATATAAAATGTTCAACCTATAAGTGCATATTTTAGTTATCAGATAGCTGAACTGTTGTTCAAAGCCTTTGTTAATATTGAACTGTAAAAATTAGCAGTAGAACTGTTAAAATGTATTATACTGTTCAAAAGTTTTGTATTGGGGCTCAACAAGGCAGTATTCATTTATTCATTTATTTTCCTTTCGGCTTAGTCCCTTATTCATCAGGGGTCGCCACAACGGAATGAACTACCAACTATTCCGGCACATGTTTTACGCAGTGGATGCCCTTCCAGCCGCAGCCCAGCACTGGAAAATACCCATACACTCTAACATTCACACACACTCTCATAATCTACGAACAATTTTAGTTCCATCCAATTCACCTATACCGCATGTCTTTGCATTGTGGGGGAAACCGGAGGACCCGGAGGAAACCCACAAGAACATGGGGAGAACCCGCAAATTCTACACAGAAATGCCAACTGGCCCAGCCGGGACTCAAACCAGTGACCTTCCTGCTGTGAGGCAACAATGCCAACTGTGTATTGAAATATTAAACCACCAATATTGAAATTTGAGCAACCATTATTCTACACTTTGTTGTCACATGATCCTTTAGAAATCACTATAATATACATTTGTGTTTGACTGGTGGGAACCAATATATTCTTTTTTTTTTTTAGGATTCTCTGACTAATAGAATAAACCACATTTATTATAAATAGAAATATAAAAATCTACCAAAAAAATTAGAATTTCTATTCTAATCGATGCAGCCTTGCTGAATGTAATTAACATTATTTTTATCCTAGTGATCTGCTGTGCTTATTTGGTATTGATTTCTTTAATTTGTTTACTAGTTTACCCCACAGATGGAATAATCTTGCAATCAATTGAGAAACTAAATTTGATTAGATTTTGATTAAATTGTGGATGATTTTATATAAAGCAAAGAACAAAGCTCTTTGGGGAGTTCAGTTTTCAGTTTTTGTTGCTTTACTGAGAATTTACTGTTCAAATCAAATCTGCTTACAAAAATGTGTGCCCAAGGGCCCTCAGGGGACCATCATCTGGCCCTGGTACTCTCTGCATCTGCATTTAAAGGAGATTATACTCACTGCAGACATCAAATGAATATGGTGTGCCACTCTGAAAATACCCATAGAAAAGAGAGAATCACACATGCGAAAAAACCAACGTGACAGAAAGCCATGTGAGAGCCTAGCACTGCATCTGTGAATCTGCTGAAAGACTCACATTCAGCTCGAGAGACAGAAACTCACAAACCAGATGATGCAACACGCTAGCAGTCCACATATCATAGGTAATAACTAAGCTCAGACAGGTTGACTAGCTTAAGATCTTAAAGAGCCCCAAGAGCATCTTCAGCTAAAAAGCAGAAGCTACTGACAGCACTTTGTCTGGGGTGAACATTTGCTCACTCTTCCACGCGCAAGTAAAAGTGCTCATCCGCTAAACACAAATCCAACATTACAGCGATATACGAGTCTTTAAATTTAACATGTACTCCTGTGCACAGCATCTACAGATGTATAAATAATGAATCTGTGAATGTGCGTGCACCATACATTAAATTTGCATGCTTTCAAGAGTGCAGACATGCATGTTTATATGCGGAGTCATTGTGGAGAGCAACAGCGCCATCTGTTGAGCTGCCCAAAGAGCTACGGTACTGCAGTGCACGGGGTGTGCAAACAAGATCCAGGATTTATTGAGGATCAAAAACCCCTCTCTTTCCTGAGACCTGCTGAATCACACCGCATAAATATTAACACTGCCGGCTGGGTCAATATCGCATGCTGATCCTGTAGCCCTCTCACGTCCGCACGGCCTAATAACATCGATTCAACAGGCACACCAAAGAAAGAAAAATGTGTGGAGTCTGTCTTTAAATCAACTCTCTCTCTCTCTCTCTCTCTCTCTCTCTCTCTCTCTCTGTTGAACTCTTGCACTGACGTCACAGGGACTGCAGCTGTCTGAGCCACTTGTGCATATCAGACACACTGATGAGCTTGGAGCAGTGGGCGTAATACACTGAATTTAAGACAGAGAGAATGAAGAGA
>CAIGQW010000272.1:11010416-11022384 GCA_903798125.1 Danio choprae
TATATATATATATTTTTTTTTTTTTTTTTTTTTTTTTTTTTTTTAAAGAATTGGATGCTTTATTGGTTATTCTCTTTTTCATTAAAGCTATTAAGTACACAGTCTTGTACCATTGTCTTTTTGCCTCAAATTAACTATTTTTGCTTCGAATCAATGTTAGTAATGTTGTGATTCACCTCATAGCTAGCTATATTTTTTCATTGCTTATAAATCTTACAGAATTTTTGTTCAAATTTGTATGGGGAGAATACTTCTGAAAAACTGTACAAACTCTGCGTACTTTATTAAGGTGTTAAACATAGAATGTGCTGCTTGTCCTAATGGCATATTGTTTTAAACAACTTTGATAGGTGCTAAGTGCTAACGGAGCATTTTTGTGTTTAATACTGGCACTCCCTTGACATATGCATAGTGTAGCTATAAGGTTTGTCTCTGTTTGTTTACTGTGGTTCACGCCTTCTTTAAGCACAGGGCAGGTCAGAAGATCCTGCAGAGATCATTAGGAGCCAGGACTACTGGTGATCTCACAGTGCATTATATGTGTAGAGCTGTGATATAGAAAAAGTAGCCTAATTAAAGCTCAGCCAACCTAACTAAGAAAGATCCTGTCTCTCATCAGCCCCACCTCCATCTTTCCTTCCTTCAGTTTTTTCCAGCCACAACACACAGTGAGTCATGTAGCACACACTCCGCCCCCATCCCTCCCTCTGTTCTCCCCGTCCCGCTGTCGTCAGAGCTCTGCCACGTGCCTCCTCACTTAGCTCATGAATGCCCTTCAGTTGGCAGGCATCTCGCTCAATCACAGTCTCACACACTAGTGTAATCTCTGTAACAAGATACTTTTATATATATTTTGTTTTCTCCGGTATTTTATTTTATTTATTTATTATTTAATTACCTTTAAAACACATACCACTTCACAGCCACACCAGAAATCCATTTAAATTAAAATTAAAAACTTCACTGGATGCTGCAATGGTCATAATATGATGCAACACTCTTTTAAAAACACAATTCAACTTGTAATACAGGCAAGATGTTAAAAAATAAGCAGATTGTTCCACTTAAGCAATTATGCTGATTTTTTATTTGGCTCCTTTTAATTCAGCTGAGGGCCTCACCGTGGCGCAGTGGGTAGCACGTTCGCCTCACAGCAAGAAGGTCGCTGGTTCGAGCCTCGGCTGGGTCAGTTGGCGTTTCTGTGTGGAGTTTGCATGTTCTCCCCGTGTTGGCGTGGGTTTCCTCCGGGCGCTCCGGTTTCCCCCACAAGTCCAAAGACATGCGGTACAGGTGAATTGGGTAGACTAAATTGTCCGTAGTGTATGAGTGTGAATGGGTGTGTATGGATGTTTCCCAGAGATGGGTTGCAGCTGGAAGGGCATCCGCTGCGTAAAACATATGCTGGATAAGTTGGCGGTTCATTCCGCTGTGGCGACCCCAGATTAATTAAGGGACTAAGCTGAAATGAAAATGAATGAATGAATAATTCAGCTGAAAGGTCACGTCATGCCCTATCAGTTTTTAGTAGGTCATACGTCTTCACATTTTACAAATTCACAGGTCAGAGTTCTCGTATTTGCATATGTAAGTCAGTGGAAAGAGAATTTTTGTGTGACTGACCCTAGCCTGTGCTTGGAAACATTTTTCAGATGCTGCACCACTTGTAATATAACATAACTTTTTTTTTCTTCATTTTGTTAAACGATAACTTTTGACATCAGTATAGTACATGAATCTTATTATCATAAAAAAAATACAAAGTATTCTTTGGGCTTAATATTTGGGCACAGCTTTGCATGATATGAATTCGCAGGTGAAAGAAATGCAATTTTTTTTGTGACAGCCCCTTTACCCTGGTGTTGTTGTCATGACAACATTGCAGTGATTATTTTACCTGTTTTCAAAATTGTCCATTCTATTTTCACTAACAGCAAAGTAGTCCAGACTCAGAGAATTAGGCTTTTCCCGAGAGTATTGGACTTTGTAACCTGCTTTTACTGAATATGATAAGACTTCTGTCTTTCTCAGAGTGTCTTCAGGGAGCGCTGACACCTCTCATTGCTAATGCTGTAACTGTTGCTGTGGGGTCTGTTGCTATAGGTAAGATACTAGTGGTGGTGTTCACAGCATGAGGAGGAGTGTCATTGTTAGTAAGTGTTTGTTTATGATAGAAACTCATACAGAGAGCCAGCAGCTGATGGATGGCATTATTCAGTGTTGTCATGACCGTCTTCTAATGAGGCCCAGACACAAAATTAATAAAACCTTAAATCTGCTGCTTGTTATATATACCTTTGTTTTTTATTTATGTGCTTATAAACGCATTATATATAGGAGTAGAAATTGAGAGTAAAAATCTTTTAAAAATAAAATCCATGAATATTGTTGTGGGCAATTGAAGGACAGTCGAAATGGTTAAGAACTGTACAGAATCACAAGAAGCCAAATGTTTACAAGGCATAAAAATGGATATACACGATCAATGAAAACTTTCATTGCAAAGCTATTTTTATTGCTTAGCCCTATTCAAGGCTGTATTTTACAACTTGCAGCCGAGTCAATACAGCATCTCTGTGCCCTAGGGGTGGGGCGAAAAATCGATTCACATATGATTCTGTCTTCTAGCAATTGACATTAATTCAGAAATTCCATAAATCAACTTTCTAAATGTTAGTTTGTAATATGTTTTCAGAATATACAATGAAGTCAGCTATAAGAGAAGTGCAGGGGCCTAACAGTTTAAACAGCTCTATGAGACCTGTCTATCAAGTTACACTAAATGGCAAACACTTGACAAAACATGCTTCTTAATACCACCCAGGTGTAATTAAGGCCATGGTGTCTATTTTGTTCTTTTGTAGTGTGATTTAACTATAGTGAATGTGGATGGAGCCATTGTCCTCTACACAAACATGATTCTTTTTCTCTTTTAAATCCATCGTCAGCTTCCAGGTCCTGTACTTGCATTATGCATATCCAGATAAGATCTTAGTTTTCCATTGCTTTCTGTCTTCAGTCATGTCGAACACACACATAGGCTGAGCAGGAAGATAAGCTCTGCTGCATTTACAGAGCAGTCCTTTACTTCATTCCCATAGAGACCTTGGCGTTTATTCAACAAGGAAGTGATTTGTTTTACACAAATGAGAGAATTGCATAGTGCATTAGCATAACTGCTAAAAACCTCTTGCTGGTTCAACAGCTATGAACCATTGTGTTTCTTAAACAGTAGATCAGAGACCCAATGGTCTAAAAAAAAAATCATTTAGAAGAGAATTTCTGGATCTGTTATGCTTTGATTTCTTTTGATATGGGTGGGCCTATATTCCCACATCCCCCTCTGCACACTTCCCTAAAGGGTTTGTCATGAGTTTAGTGAAGAAACAAAGACTGCCTTATGATGGCTGGCTGTAAACACAGCTGATGTCAGTGTTATGGAGAGACAAGTTGTGTGAGGCAGTGTGTTGTCTATGGGCCCACTGGCATGATTAATTTATCCCAACATGCTGTGCTGCTGAAGAATTACTGTGCTGTCCTGAGTGTCTGGGTTGATTTGAAGAACTGGAGCGTGAAGAAGGACGGTATTAAGGTGCCTGCAGCTCAAGTTCAGCTTTGAAAAAACCAAGAAAGGTTTTCAGACACTTTACTTCCCTATAGCATGCTTTTTTTCTGCTTCAATTGGACTTAGGTGACATTGTTATATGATATTCAGCTGGAAACGCATTTGAGGTAATTACTTTCAGAGACTATGAATTGTATTGTAACAATGATGTCTTTGTGTCTCTGCATTGTCTTTTGGGAATGTACTTACACAATTGGTTTTGGTCTCTTTATCTGTCATCTGTGAACCTTGACCTGGCCTGATCTAGTTGGACTGCTCTCTTTAGACGCTAAATAAACACTCTTCGAGCTCCAGGACCATGTCAGGTAAGCTTGCTGCATGAATACATAAGATAAAATGGAAGCAGGGTTGTATTCATATTGTCAAACACAATGAATTCCCTTGTTTTGCAGGTAGTTACACTCCAGCCCCAGGGGGCCCTTTTTCGGCCCTCACACCAAGCATGTGGCCCCAGGACATCTTGGCAAAGTACTGTCAGGTAAGTTAACTTCATTCTTTCCTACTTATAATGCAGTATTAATACTGTAAGTACCAGAAAAATGTAGCTTGTTTTTGTAAGACCTTCATTGTTGTGGGAGGTTGTTCATTTCTCACTGACGTTCGTCTGACTATTGCAGAAAGACCCCAGTATGGAAGTAGAACTGCAGTATGATGAATTTGGGTTCCGGATCGATAGTGAAGGTTGGTGTGAGAACATTAGCACACATAAAAAGTTCAAAAGGGTTAAAAGGGATTAAAGGGTTCGCCCATTAGGAAGATTTTACCATCGCTTACTCATCGTCAATCTGCCATAATCGTTTACTCATCGTCAATAATCTGTGTTTTTACTATATTAATTATAAAACAATTTTTTATTTAAATGATCATTTCTGTTACCTCTAGGGCTTTTTCTTTAAAAAATTCATTGCATTTTCTTGGCAAGAATGTGTGGTATTAAAGGTGCAGTAGGTGATCTGCCTAAATGCTAACCGGTTAGTATAATATCTTTTAAATACAATCACAAAATCCCCAATCCCAAATACAATCCCTCCCCTGTCGTCCAAAGCCAGGCCTCCTGAAATCGCGAACGCACATTAAAGTTGCACAGTTGTTCAAATCTACATTTGCTGACAGACAGTTTGGGCTACTTATCAGAATTATGGGAACTGACAATATTTAATTGGATGAACATTTTTTGCCTTATGCCTTACCCAGAATATAAAAATACATATAAATATATTTAGATCATTTACTTTAATCATTACTATTGGAATGTGAAGAGACTTTCAACCAGCACAACAAAAAATGTTTCTGAAGACAATCAACTACTGCACCTTTAATAAAATGTTTTTTAAACTGTTTGTTAATTAATCCTAGGGAAAAATATTCAACAGATTTAGGCAGTGCAGCTGTTTTCTAACAGCTGCACTTCTTGAATTGCCATTTTGTATGAAATGTGCTATACAATACCCCTCTGGAAAAAAGAAGTCAATGTCAAGTCCTGGAAGGAAATTCTAAGAACAATGTCAAGTCTTGTGATAGAGCGTGTCTTATCTGGCCAAGTCTGTGACAAGAGTTTGAAACTTTCTTGTTTGTTTTTGTCAGACGGGATTGAGACGAGGAAATGGCTGTGTGGTGATGGAGCCCCTCAGAGAGAAGACCCTCAGCAAAGACTTCGCTGGCAAGCCCATCTGGAGTTCACCCACAATCACACAGTTGGAGACCTGACGTGGGACAAGATCTCCCCCACCCTTGCCCGCTCAGACCGTCTGCGGTCACTGGTGCTGGGAGGAATACCACACAGCATGAGGCCACAGGTCAGCTCATCCAGCTCTCAATATGAACTTCACCTCACTACATATTTAATGAGGACTTTGTTTTGTTACACAACATCAGACTGCTAAACTGCTGATGTCATGTTTCCTTGGCAACCTTGTTCATGCTTGAGGGATTCTTAGTGTCGCTGAAATAGTACAAGATGTCTCTGTGGTGTTTTGTTTATGCTGCTTATTCTGATATTTTTAGAGATCCCCATGAGAACAGCGGTGCGTCTGGAATCTATGATCTTCTCTGCTGGATCTTTGTTTGTTTAACTGTCGTGTTCCTTATTGTCTCTTTCATGCATTCCCTCAGTTGTGGATGCGTTTGTCAGGGGCCCTGCAAAAAAAGAGAACATCAGACATCTCCTACAGGGAGATCGTCAAAAACAGCTCCAATGATGACACCACAGCAGCCAAGCAGGTACGTGTCATCTCTGACAAATCTCACAAATTTCTGTTCGAAGTAAATACAATGCTTTTTTATTATTTATTTCTAACAAAATTAAAACATTAAACAATAAAATTGATAATATTTTTTTCCTCTTTATTAGTGTAATGTGGTTGAACATTAAATGTTAACAAATTCAGATGCATAGGATTAATATCAATGCAAAATAGGATAGAGGGGTGGGGGGGGGGTTATAATAATCAACAAATGAGCTTAAAAATGTGTAAACATAATAAAAACATTGATAATCATAATAAATATTTCATGAGCAGCAATGCATCATATTAAAATGGTTTCTGAAAGATCACATGACTCTGAAGACTGGAGTAAGGATGCTGAAAGTTTAAATCACAGGAATAAATCACATTTTTAAATATATTAATGTGGCAAACCATTATTAAAGTTTGTAGTAATATTTCGTAATGCAGTATATAATATTTTACAGTATTCAGGTGAAAATGGCATTACTGGTCATAAGAGGCTTAAAGTCTCTTATATAAAATAATAGCAGTAAAAAAAATTTAGAAGATACTGATATCATTTGCATTTAATTATTTACCTGATGCTTACTTCCAAACAACATAAACAGGACCATGTAATATTAGTACATATTTTAAAAGCTTATTGAAAAAAAACGTTTTTTTTAACTTTATGAATGATGAAACTATTATATATATTTTCTAATTATGTTATTTAAAATATTCATGTGGAAAAAATCACAGAATAAACTCATAAATAAAAAGTGCTCTCAACATACATTTAAAACTGCACTACGTTTAGTTTGACATGTCTTACATTTTTTGGAATTATTTTATTTGCCTCGTTAAACCATTTGTTAATAATTAATTTCTGCATTAACACTTATTTAAATTCAGACGTCTTTACATCTTCCGGACTTCCATCAGTAAGGTTCTCTCTCTGTGTCTCTGCTACAGATAGAAAAGGATCTTTTGCGAACCATGCCCACCAATGCGTGCTTCAACACTTTAACCAGTGTTGGGGTGCCCAAGCTCAGGCGGGTCCTGAGAGGGCTGGCTTGGCTCTATCCAGACATCGGCTACTGTCAGGGCACAGGCATGGTGAGGAGAAAGCTTAACACACTCTCAGTATGTCTGCTGTCTAGTGTCTGCATTTAGTGTCTGAGGGGTGAGTGTGTGTTTGTCTGTCCCATAGGTGGTGTCCTGCCTGCTGTTGTTTCTAGAGGAGGAGGATGCCCTGTGGATGATGTGCGCTCTGATAGAGGACCTGCTGCCCCCCTCGTACTTCTCCTCTACTCTGCTGGGAGTTCAGACTGACCAGCGGGTGCTCAGACAGCTCATAGTGCAGTATCTGCCTCGTCTAGACAAGCTGCTACAGGAGCATGACATCGGTGAGAGGCACTTCACAGTCCCCACATAGGGACCATTCTCAAGCAGAGAATGTAAAAAAGCTTGAGTTTTAAAATGGCCTTTGATTAATAAACTCAAAAGGACAAAATTCAATCAAAGTGAACCCCTACAATAATTTTGAAAGCAGTTCACATTCAGTTCACAATGTTATGCCATTTAATGGACCCTCTAATTTTTGTGGCTTCAGTCATTGTTTGGGTACTCTTTTAAATCTGGAAGCATTAACAACTTATATCGAAATATATATCGTTATCGTTTAGTATGGAAAATAATTATCAAGATTGCATTTTTGCCATATAGCTCAGTCCTAATGCAGAGCAATTATCTTGCAGTTTTAGAAGTGTATATTTATTACTCTACTATCATTTTTCTTTAGAGTGAGCAACATTCAGCTTACAGTCCTCTGGCTTACTCTAGGGTGCCACTGAGAGATTAAAGAATGTTAATTTAACACATTCAGTAATTTAGCACAATTGCACGGTGATGTCTTTATTACATGTACTGGCATACCTTTTTATTGCATTCTGAAGAAATTATCGTATCTGCAAAGTTTTATTATGTATTTTTAATAATTAAAAGAATCTTTTAGTTACCCCATTTTGCAATTGCACGTGTGCTTAAGCTTGTTTAATGAGAAAAATAATCTTTCATAGAACTCTAGAGGTACTCTGATTTACTTCTGCAAAAAGTCAATTTTCAGATTTCAAAGATTTATTTTGACCTCAGAAATATGTGTATGAATAAAAAAAAAAGACATTCTGACGTTCATCTTTTTTTTTCTTCTTAGAGCTGTCTTTAATCACGCTGCACTGGTTCCTCACTGCCTTTGCCAGTGTGGTGGACATCCGAATCGTGCTGCGAATCTGGGACCTGCTGTTCTACGAGGGCTCAGTGGTGCTCTTTCAGGTTACGCTCGGCATGCTGAAGATCAAGGTAATTCAAGGCTTTTATTGTTGTGTTAACTGAACTGTTTGCTTTGTTCCAAAACAGGAACTTAATTTGTTCAAATTAAGTTAAAATAGCATTTTCTTCTTGGATTGGTTTGCTTTCATAAGAAAAATTCCAAAGTTCACCAAAATTTGTTTATTCAAGTCACATGTGTTTAAAACATAATATATAAAAGTTGACTAAAACGATCCTCATAATATTGTTGCTTTATTGGTCCATTGGGTCGCTTTTTTTTCAACCAACCACTCCAGTGTTCATTTTCAGTTAGGCTAATTTATGAGCACAACTGCCTTGTTTATATATGCATAAACAAAGAAAGGAAGAAAACACCAGATTCTGAAGCAAATGAGCTAAATGTCAATATCCTAGTATAGTCTATAGTCCTTTACATATTAAACAAGGCATTTAAAGGGATAGTTCACCCATACGTAATTCTGTCATTTACTCACCCTTTACTTGTTTCAAACTTTGTTTTTTGAACATAAAATAAGATATTTTGAAGGAAGCTGAAAACCTGTAACCATCGACTTCCATAGTATTTGTATTTCCTACTATGGAAGTCAGTGGTTACAAGTTGTCAGCTTTCTTCAAAATATCTTATTTTATGTTCAACAAAAGAAACAAACTCATAAAGGTTTGGAAAAACTTGAGGGTGATTGATTTTTGGGTCAACTATCCCTTTCAGTGTTTGATTTGGCACATAGTCAATAATAATCCTTTCTTCTTGTGTTTTAAAGGAGGATGAGCTGGTATCATCTGAGAACTCAGCCTCCATCTTCAATACACTGTCAGATCTGCCCAGTCAACTAGAGGACGGGGCAGCAGTGCTGGGAGAGGCTGTGCGTCTGGCCGGATCTCTGTCCCAGGAAAACCTGGATATGCACAGACACAAGCATCTGGCCTACATCCTGGCAGAGCAGGCCCAGCTCAACTCCAACAACTCTCATTCCCTCAACACCAACCTCAATAAGGCGAGAACAGCATCTTGAACCATCAGCTGTGATGCACACATTAAAAACACACTCTGGGTTAGCTCATTATTGTGTTTCATTGTGCAGGTGGTGCGCAGACAGAACATGCGCAGGAAATCCACCCTGAGTTCACTGCTGTGGGGGGAGGATGAGGTGGAGGCGCTGAAGGCCAAAAACATTAAACAGACGGAGCTGGTGGCAGCACTGAGGGAAGCCATCAATCGCACCGCAGAGCACTTTCACTGCCTGGACCCCCGTAACTGCAGCACTGTAAGAGTCACTCCATGACATGAGTCGCATTTCAAAATCTGTCAGGAATAATTGAATTAGAAACAGCAACACTCTGACTCATGCACGGCTGCTCTGAGCCGACCTGATGACTCACTGAGTCGTTTTGTTGAATTGCATAAATCAAGCCCATCAACAAGAAATTAGCAGCACACTCTCATTCCCAGTAAACAGATCACCACGTCATAGTCTTGGGGCTTTAATCAGTAAGTAGTTGGATCTCATGCCAGATGCATTATTTGATAATACTCAGTTCCCCTTTGTATTTGGAATATATAAAGATCTTGCTAAATTCTAAAGTCTTCTACATATAGAGTCATCCTGCTACCTGACCAAAAATAATTAATTTAAAGTGGTATGAAGGGCCTGCATAGCTTATGTTTTGCTTTAATTAATGATGCTAAAATTATTAGTAGTAGTAATGACAGATTTCTATGAATTGTTTGTATTTATATTGTTGTATGTTACTATGCAAGGAATAATTGACAATGGGGTATTGGATTATTAGAAAAATAACGCACATCTGAGGCCACATGATGTGGCCACAGTGCTTTTTTTTCTAATAATTCAATTTACCAGGGTCAATTATTTCACTTTTATTCCAGTTAAGACACATATACACTGTTCTGATGTTATATTTTAAGACTGGTCAGGTTTTTGTCCTCAAACAGCTCTTGTTTGTTGGACTAATTTTTAAGCATCTCATCTAAAGCCTTCTGTTTTTGTGGTGATTTTATTTTCACCGTTGTAGGCTGTGAAATAACTGAAATGAATCACCAAAGTGATATGGAACTATAATGCAGTCGAAACCTGCCTGGAACTACTTTATCTGTGCCTTCATCTGAAAATAGTTGCACACCAATCAGAATCAATCATTCAACAGTCTGTTGTATAATTATAGTAATAAAATAATAATAGTTCTTTGCAAGAATACAAATTACAGTAAGTTAAAAAGTATTGTAATTTTTATAATAATAATTATTATTATTATCAATTACTTATAAGTTGCTTATGAATGTTTGTCATTGTAGCCTATAAGATAAAAATGCTCGCAATTGTGTATGTTTGTATATTTATTGTGTGTGTCTAGGATTTGACTCCGGACTATTCCATGGAGAGTCATCAAAGGGATCATGAGAACTTCCTGGTCGTGTCTCGGAATCGTCGGAGAAGAGCCAAAGCTTTACTGGACTTCGAACGGCATGATGATGATGAACTGGGCTTTCGGAAGAATGACATCATCACTGTGAGCCTCTGCTGTTTCTATCAAATAAACATGTTAACTGCTGCTTTGCCTTTGTTCCTCATTTGTTTATTTCTGTGTTTGTTCTCAGATCATCTCTCAGAAAGATGAGCATTGCTGGGTCGGAGAGCTGAACGGCCTGAGAGGTGAGTGCAGATGTGCTTACAAACAACAATAAACTACAGACAAAAATCTTTGATTTTCTGACATGCTTATTTAAGTTAACAAAATGGTCACACAAATTATTGGGGGGAAAAAACTCATGTTTGTTTTTCCCCTTGCTATAAAAACATCAAACCATCACTTTTTCAGTATTACTCTTTTTAATATCAAATATTTGCAAAGTGTTTTGGTTAGAATTACTGCCCTCTGGTTCTAGTCACTATTCTAGTCACTTATTGTCACAATGGCAAATGTAAATTGAAGTCTTTACATGGACTTGTTGCCTGAATAGTCTTTTATGCAAAATTGCAATTGCTGCCATGAATTTGTGGTAACAAAAAGTATACAATCAACCATAAAATGTTGGTCATGTTTTGAGGAAAATTAGCCTCAAATACATTGAACAGCACTTGTTTTGTGCTCTTATTTGTACTTTTACTCAATATTAACAGTTTTCCTGCAACCTCCTGAGGAACCTTTAAAAAAGGGGTTAAATATATATATATATATTTCATATATATAAGCCATCATTCACATTATCTAATGATGCATAAGACCTCATTTTTTGGCATATGAGTAATACTATATCTGCTTATTTCTCACAAACCACTTACTGTCTTTAGGCTGGTTTCCTGCAAAATTTGTGGAAATTTTGGACGAACGAAGTAAGGAGGTAACCTAAAGAATTATTTTCTTTTAAAGTTACATTTTCACACTTGAAATAATTTATGGATTGCTCCAGAGCAGATAAGTGGTTTTTATAACAATGTTAGCAATGTCCTGTTGTATCTGGATTCCTAAAGCCACTGGATAACATGTTTCTTGTGCTCGTGTTTTGTTTTTTTAGTACTCTCTGGCTGGAGATGACACTGTAACTGAGGCAGTCAATGACCTGGTCAGAGGCACGCTGTGTCCTGCTCTAAAGGCCATCTTTCAGCATGGCCTGAAGAAGCCCTCCATACTGGGGGGACCCTGTCACCCATGGCTCTTCATCGAGGAGGTACATTAATTATCTTACTGTCACTTTCTAATGCGAGTATGAACAGTACAGAGTGAACGATTTGTGTGTGTGTGTGTGTGTGTGTGTGTGTGTGTGTGT